>CAEGAF010133927.1:0-28317 GCA_903067075.1 Micropoecilia bifurca | reverse complement strand
ATATACACACACACCAGTTTATAAAAACTGGGTTTATAAAAATGATTATGGATCCTTTGTATGGATTAAATCCATACAAAGTGATTTATTTCAAATGTATTATTATGGATTACATATAACGGAAACGCATAATTATGTTTCATGGGAAATTATTGTTATATAAAACCATTGTACTGTACAGTATTGTCTCAGCACTTGTTGGGGCTCCATGTAGTCTATCTAATGCATATGTATATATGAGTATTTTTAATATGTTTTAACCCAGTTAATAAGCTAAATTTACTTTTCAGTGACAATGCAGTTTATTGAAATTCATCTGTAGTTACTGCCACTTTCAAATGTACCCAACAGGAAACCTAATCCATTTGGGTTACCTCAACGAGAAAGTCTTAGAAGAAGAGGCCAACCATTTTGTGAAGGACCTGACTGACATGTTGTCGTACTGCCAAAGATACGTATCACAGAAGAAGTCCAACCTAACACACTGGCATCCTGTCCTGGGCTGGTTCTCTCAGACTGTGGACTACGGGTCAGTGAGTCTTTATGTGTTTAAGTATAACTTTGAAACCGAGCCAATCATATCCACAACAAAAGTTAGAGAATGATAAGAAACTTTGCTGTAAAATATGAATAGTTTAGTTTCTAACTTCATCTTTTTTCTCCAAACTTTAAATAAATTGCCAGCCATCAGAAAAAAAAAATTATTTGGCAGGTTCTGATAGAAAAGTAAAGCTTAAACCTCTACATTTGTCCTCAATTTTTTTATGCATACTGTATCTTTGATATACAGAAATGTTATAAAATGTGTTAGAAATACCCATACATTTATATTTTAAGATTAAGATTAGCCGCTAATTAATTTTTTTGCTGTATTTGCTTGTGTTCTCTATTGTTCTAGTTGTTTCTTTCATTTTCTGTCTACCTGTCCTTTCTCCTTCTCTGCTCAGTCTGAATGAGTCGATGCCTCTGGTCACAAAGCAGCTTCAGCACCTGTGGGGCGTTTCTGTCATTCGAACTCTCTTCAGTGACGTTCTCTCCAAGAAGCTGGAGAGCCAGGAGTCCACCCCACCGCCGCCGCAGCCGAGCACGTCTCAAAACAATCTGCCCGTTAAGAGTAAGTTACCAAAGTAAAACCCTGCACAGTCTCTCAACACGGTGAATTTTCCGTCATTCAGGATGTGATGCGTCTTTTAAAGATCTTTTTAAGAGAGCGTTTCAGAAGTCGGCTTCTGTGAGGAACATCCTGAAACCCGTCGGAGGGAAGCGGGTCGACTCGGCTGAAGTTCAGAAAGTGTGCAGCATCTGCGTGCTCTACCAGACGGCTCTGTCCACGCTGACGCAAATACGCCTCCAGATACTCACCGGTCAGCCGCAGAACCCCGCACGCTGTGTTCTCGCATGTATCGTCGCAGGTGATTGGAACTGGCCTGTTCTTTTGCTGCAGGTCTGACACATCTTGACGACCTTTTACCAAAACTGTGGGCTTTCATCTGTGAGCTCGGTCCTCAGGGGGGCCTCAAGCTTTTCATGGAGTGTCTGAACAACGACACAGAGGAGTCGAAGCAGCTCCTGGCTATGCTGATGCTGTTCTGTGACTGCTCTCGTCACCTCATCACGCAAGTTGATCAATTTCCTCTTTTCATGAGCAATCCTTTTATTGCCTGAATTGAATGGGATCCTATTGTAGAATAAATTCAAATTGAAACATGATTTTCTATGACAGTCTTTAAATTTGATTTAATTAGTTGACCTCACACCTTTTGTAAATCCCCCCTTTATTTTTTTTTTGTGATATAAAGCTACATTTAAGTAAGCAAAATTTTATCTTTCAGAATTTTGGATGACATTGAAGTGTATGAGGAGCAAACATCCTTCAAAATAGAGGAGCTCATCACTATCTCTTCTTTTCTGAACACATTTGTGTACAAGATGATTTGGGACGGCATCTTAGGTGAGTCTGTGAACCTCTAGCCAGAACACCTATGATGTTTTTGATGTTTTAGGGTTTCTGTCTGGAAAAGCATGGGATTGGATTAAAGTAATTCCCAGAACTGGAATGTTTATTAACAAAAATAGGGGGAAAAAAGTCAGATTTTTCCATACTCTGTGTGTGCTATTTTCTAATATTAACATCCATGTATCTCTGTTCATTCATTCATTCATTCATTCATTCATTCATTCATTCATTCATTCATTCATTCATTCATTCATTATATTAGTCAGTCTTATTCTGAACATTGATTTCTTCATTTTTATTAAGTCATTTATATTACTTTTTCTCTCTGTCTCATGTTTTAAAAATTATTTCTTTTAAATCAACAATAAAACAAACCCTTACGCTAAATATTATGAAAAGAATCAACCAGGATGAAACATTAACAGAATCAGAAATTAAGTGTGTTATAAGTCAGATAATCCATGTTCTCTAATAATTAAGGAAAAGACTAATAATTTTAGTCTTTTCCTTTTCCTAATAATTAAACACAAGGGTGAATCTTGTTCACTCTGGCGAATGAACAAGATTTTTTATTTATAGGATGGAACCGAATTTAGGTCTGGCAATGAATGCAATTTCAACATCAGTGTGAGTGAAAAATGACAACCGTCTTTGAATTTAATCAGCCTTATACTTACTGTTCTTTATAGAAAACGCAAAAGGAGAAAAGCTGGAGCTCTTTCACAGCGTTCACGGTTGGCTCATGGTCCTGTATGAGCGGGACTGCAGGCGCAGGTTCACCCCCGACGACCACTGGCTTCGCAAGTAAATGCTCCAAAACTCTGTCACCTGCCCCGGGCGACGCACTGGCTTTCAGTTTAGAGATTTCTTCACTGTGATGATGAATGATCCTGCTGTGTTTCACTCAGGGATCTGAAGCCGAGCTTGTTGTTCCAAGAGCTGGAAAAAGGGAAAAAAAGAGCTCAGCTTCTACTGCAGTACATCCCACATGTTATCCCACATAAAAATGTGAGTGAAGGAGATTTTCCAGTTATGTGTCCTGCTTAATGTTTATGTTTTTTTTTTATTTTCATTTTGCACAATGATAATTCCCAACGTTCTGTTTTCAGAGGGTGCTGCTGTTCAGAAACATCGTCACAAAGGAGAAAGAAAGTTTAGGGTTGGTGGAAACCAGCTCGGCTTCTCCGCACGTCACACATATTACTATTCGCCGCTCACGGATGCTGGAAGTGTGTAGTAGAGAATAATTTTTCTTTTTTTTTTTTTTTTTTACCTATTTATTACATAACTTTCTGGTTTGTTCCTTAATAACTTCTGCATTTTCCTGCCCGTAGGACGGATACGACCAGCTCCGCAGGTTACCGGTGAACTCCATAAAAGGCGTCATTCGTGTGAAGTTTGTTAATGACCTGGGAGTGGACGAGGCTGGAATTGACCAGGATGGGGTCTTCAAAGAGTTTCTAGAGGAGATCATTAAGAAGGTTTTCAACCCTGCCCTCAACCTGTTCAAGGTAACCCAAAAACAAAGTGCCCCACTTTGTTTTGTTTACTTCAAGCCAGCCGGTTCTGGTTTGATCCAGTGCTTATTTTATACAGACTACAAGTGGAAACGAAAGGCTGTATCCCTCGCCCACATCCTACATCCACGAGAATCACTTGCAGCTCTTTGAGTTTGTTGGGAAGATGCTCGGTAAAGCTGTTTATGAGGTAATTTTATCTCCGGAGGTGCTCATTTCTGCCTGTTGCTCTGAGTGATGCGATAATCGACTGTTTGTTTTGTCTTCTTAGGGCATCGTTGTGGACGTTCCTTTTGCCTCGTTCTTCCTCAGTCAAGTCCTGGGACACCACCACAGCACCTTCTACAGCTCCATAGACGAGCTTCCCTCCCTGGACTCTGAGTTTTACAAAAACCTCACTTCCATTAAGGTCAGGCTCAGTTACATGCAGCCTGGAGGAGTCTGAACATTTTTGGAACAGGTTTTAAAACAAGTTTTTAAAAACAAAAACACTCACCATTTCTTTTTCTTTCTTTTTAGCGCTATGACGGAGACGTGGGAGATCTAGGACTGACATTGTCCTACGATGAAGATGTTATGGGGCAGGTAGATAAATATAAAAATGGAGGCATGTCAGAAATGCGTTTTATTTAATGTATGAAGTTTAAGTTGATGTTTCCTTACAGCTTGTCTGTCATGAGTTGATACCTGGAGGAAAAACTATGCCAGTCACCAATGAAAACAAGTAAGTGAATTAAGATTCCATAGTTAAAAACCCGTGTTGATCCTTCGCGTTTTAAGAAAGTCCTCTGTCGAATCACTGTCAGAGCCTGATTTCATCTCTCCTCTCTACCGCAGGATCAGCTACATCCACCTGATGGCTCACTTCCGGATGCACACGCAGATTAAGGAGCAAACAGCGGCTTTCATCCGCGGCTTCCGCAGCATCATTAATCCAGAGTGGCTGCACATGTTTTCCACGCCTGAAGTTCAGCGGCTGATCTCAGGGGATAACGCAGAGATTGATCTAGACGACCTCAAGTAAGTTGAATTTTTACTTTTGCCTTTTTTTTTTACTATTCTTCTGACCCACAAAATATTATTTGACACATTTTTTTCTAGTGTTTTCTTTTCTGTTTATTGAGCCAATTTAACATACTCTGTTGTTTTCGCCTCTTGCAGGAAACACACCGTCTACTATGGAGGTTTCCATAGCAGCCACCGTGTCATCATCTGGCTTTGGGACATCCTGTCCAGTGACTTTAATGCTGAAGAGAGGGCTATGTTCCTAAAAGTAGGTCTCCTAAAGTTAAATACTTTTTTTTACTGCAAATACAAAGTGATCTTTACTATTCATTGTCTTTCAAATATGTTTTTATAGTTTGTTACCAGCTGCTCAAGGCCACCTCTTCTAGGCTTTGCTTACCTCAAACCACCTTTCTCCATCCGTTGTGTGGAAGTCTCAGATGATCAGGTAGGAGTGAAAAATAAGTTGTTACTTGTTTCATATGCTTATTTTGAGCTGTATCTTTTACAGGTTTGGAATAAATTAAAGATTATGAAAGAAACTCAGAATGAGGTTTGGGGTTTGGAGGAATAGAAATGCTGTTTTTTCTCTGCACCCGTCATCTCTCTGTCCATTTTCTTCTCACCCCACTTCCTTTGAGGTGATATCTACTGTTTCCATCAAGAGTTTACAACATGACAGATTAAGGAATATGAAAAAAACTTTAAAAGCTTTTCCGAAAAGAGGAGAAAGTAATAATGCGGTTGCATTAGTGTGCACATTTAAATTAATACTGTGAAGGAAACTTAAATTACACAACACATTTTGATCAACTTCCTCATTTTACTTTCCTAATGTTCTCCAAATTTCTCAGTGTGTAAAGACGAAATGCTGTACCCGAAACAAAAGGTGCTTTAAATTGCATAATTCACATAATGAATGTGTTGTTTTTTTTTGGGGGGGGGGTTCAATTTTTCTTGGAGCAGGTTTGTTTTTCAGATTAACTTTACAGGATATGTCGCATTAAAGGACAAGAAGCTTTGAAATATTTTCTAATAGTCTCATGGTTTTAAGGAAGAAAGAATTTACAAACCTAATAATTGTGACGGTCAAGCAAAAAAAAAAAATGTTTGTAAACATTTTATCTGCCATGTCCAGGACACAGGAGACACCCTCGGCAGTGTCCTCAGGGGCTTCTTCACAATTCGAAAGAAGGAGCCTGGGGGTCGACTTCCCACTTCTTCTACGTGTTTCAACCTTCTCAAGCTGCCCAACTACAGCAAGAAGAGCATCCTGCGTGACAAACTGCGTTACGCCATCAGTATGAACACAGGCTTCGAGCTCTCCTAACTCTGCGCTGGGACAATCTGCACAGGATGGATGTGATAAACAACGTGAACTGAGCGGGATGCTCGAGCTATGTGGCACATTATAGAGCCATCAGCTAAAGGAAGGAGGAGTAATGATGGACGATCGGATCTCTGGTTGAGCGCTGACGGAGAGAGAGCTACTCATTTCTCTCGACAACGAGGAAGCAGCTCCTGCAACACAGTAAAATTTTAATGTCTCTTCCTAAAAATGAATATTTCATATATTTAATATGATGACACTCAAATATACAGTGGTTTGATCTCAGTTTCTCAGGCATAACAGAATCATTCTTGGATCCGAGGCCACCACCGTTTTAAGACGACTGGAAAGCAATACAGATGCAATGCAAGCCATTAGACACGAGGTCTTACTTACACGAGTAAAACCAAACAAACAATCATTGTTAATATGCTGTCAAGTTTGGATTTCATCCGTTGAATCCAGAAACGCATCTCCAAAATAAAAAGGTTTTTATGAGTGTAAAAGACAAATCCGTGTCTTGTGACGAATCTCCAAGAAAAAGACGTTGTTGTTCGAAGTCGTAACTTGGCATTAATTCCCTGGTGTAAAGCAAAAAGCGTTTGACCCATCCAGCTCGTCGTGTTCTCTGGTTGTCTGAGAGCCAAACATCACCCTCACTTCTGTCCAGAAAGTCTGATCATGCTGTTATTTGATATAAAGATGCCCTCGCTGTACCTTTAAGAGCAGGAAATGAACTGGAAACGATTTGTCTGCATTTTTTTCCCCTTCATGCCGCAGTAGACAAGGCTGTGCTACGTGCTACGTCTCTTTTTGTCACCCAAGTGTAAAATCATGAAGTGGTTTAGTCTTCTACATATTTTATACCAGGAAACCATGTTCACTCCACCTCATGCTAATGCCGAGTGCCTCATGTCTCACCGTTACCCCACGCTAGCACGTGTCCTGTTGTCGTTCAGCTCTAACCAATTACCACGTTTTGGGAAGAAAAAGCCATAGATATTGGGGCTGTGGTCCTGGACTACGTCTCTGAACGAGAGAGATCTAACTGAAGCAACCATGGAGGCTTTTACTGTAAATCCCTCTGATCTCTGTGGACTTTTCTCCAAGCCATGCGGAAAAGATCTTGCGGTCTGAAGACCTTTTAAAATGATGTCATGGACTGACTCGTCAACCAAATACAACTGGTCAATTGGACGACGTTCCCTTGAAAATGTTGCACTGGTTTTTGCGAGAACATGAAGTTGAATGTGACCTTAATAGCCTGAATATTCTTTGAGACAGGGTTTATTTGCGTTAGACAGTGACAGAAGGGACTGTTTGTCGTCACGGAACAAGAAAAAAGACAAACTAGTTCTTTAATATGCAAAAACACATTTTCTGTTATGAATGAGAATAAATATTTTGTGTCTAACTACCTAAGCAATGGCCACTAACTTGTGTTTAAACAGTAAACGTGTACAATACTAGTGGAAAGTTTATGTACCCTCATAATCATGAATACTGTTCATCTTGGGGTTGACACATTTTCTTATGAAGGATTAATCAACAAACAATAATTTTTAATAGAATTGGGTGCACAAGTCTGAATTTACCTTTTTGTTTTAGTACAAATGATAAAAATTGCATCACATGCACAGGTACAGCTTCTTTAGTTAAAAGTCCATCAGCTTGTTGCAGAGAATTTAAGTTCTCTTTGCAGCCATCAGTTAGCTTCTGGTATAACTGCCTGGATATTTGAATACTCTTGTTAGCAGGAGGGCTAGCGTACATTTGAACTGGTTGATTTCCTGACTTGGTGTCTGATTGTAGTCATACCCTGCAAATTTGCTATACGGTTGCCATTCCAGGAGATTAATATCAGTGTGGGATTACACCCAAGTGTAAAAACTTTGAAGTCTCTGACGCTGGTGGTTTCCTAGCAGTTCCCCGGTCCACCGCCCCCCCCACCCCCTGCCCCCATCCATGTTTGGCATGGATGTCCTGTTGGAACACACCCTTGTGGCCAAGTCTTAAACATCCAGCCTTTGATTTGAGATTAGGTGAATAATTTAGTAGTCTTCCTTCATTATTCTCTCTGCTTGATGCAATGCAACAGCAGAAACGAGCCCCGATCATGACGCTGCCACCACCATGTCTGGGTGCCGTCGCAGTGTTGCAGATTTGAAAGTCTTTCCTTCACTTATACTTTTCTCTGCGACACGCAGAGAAAGTATTTCACCAAATATCAGTGGGGGTGTATATTTATATTGGAGCCTGGATGTAGTTTTTTTTAACCATGTGGGAATAAGACAAAAAGTTGCAATTTTTTCTGGAAAAAAACTAAACAAAACAATTTATGCCTATAATGAGTGAATAAACTTGTTTCCTTTCTACTAACTAGTTTTTTTCTTTTAAATTCAACAGAAAAACTAGTGAAGGATCAAACATCGTTTCAAAGCCTTTTTTTATTAGTCTTTGTAAGAACTGGAATTGCTCCTAATTAATCGATACACTACAGTGAGGATGTGATGAATGGTGCCTCACATGCTTGTTTGTCTCTTCTAGAGCTCCCCTTGTGTGTTTTTCTACATGATGTCAAGAGAAGGATCGGTTGTTTCAGAGGTCCGCTGACGTTGGCTTTGAGCAGTCATTCACTCTTTTAGGCTGAGAAGTAACAAAAAGCAAGCTAAAATCTTTCCCACCTCTCCTGTCAAAATGTATAATCTTCATGTCTTCAGAGCTGGCTGCACAATAGTGTTGAGTGTTTTTCTTTGTTGTTTTGACAGACTTGTCTACATGTAAAATACTTTTTTAATCCTGTATTGTTGAATCAAGTATTATATAAACCATTTAAATCCTGCACACGCTGTCAGTGATTTTCTTGTCTTCAGCTTAAATAAATGATTGATTAAAAGCACCTGTCTGAGCCACAAAGGCCCACCGTGGGCGGGTGACGGGCTGGCAGGCTGAAGGTTGAGTCCTGGTTCGCCTTTTCTGGGTTTTTCTAAATGCCACACATGAAGGATTATGGTGTGAATGCGCACGCATGAGTCAAACCTTCTCCCCTAAGCTCAGTGGCTCGGTCGTTGCACACGACAGAGGCTCCCTGTGAAGATTTCCGTCCATCTACTGCATTTCTGTCTTGCTGTGAACCTGTAAAATAATGAGTGGCCCGCCTAGTCCATCCCCGACCCGGTGGTTCAAATCCCTACGCAGGTAAAGTTGTTTGATTTTGCATTTATTATTTGTTTCTATTGTTATTTCCTGGAAATGGATAGAACGTTTAAATTTGAGCTGTGGCTCGATGTTGGTCGGCAGCACTGTTAGTTTTATGCCCATCACCTGATTGGCTGGAGTTGTTAGGATTTCCTACTATCCTCCCTGCCTGTGGGGGTTTCTCCTGAGCGGTTGCCCAGGCTTAACTTCAAACTGGCCCATTTAAAGACACTGGCGCTGCTGATTTATTTGACCCAAGTGAACATGAGTGGGAAAATCAAGGCGTGCTACGTTTGTCAGATGGATGATCGTTTAGCATACAGAAGGTATGGAGGGTAACGTGATGTGGATTAGAAGAATATCCTGGGAATGTTGACAGTTTGTTGTTCCAGGACAAGGCTGGGAGAGCCCTGTTTGAGGACATACCCTCTGGAGTGCGTGGATCTGCTGAGGAGGGCAAGAATCGCCTTTCAAGCTGGACGGACCCTGAAGGAAGGTTTCAGGCTGACCCAGCTGGAGGCTGTGGTGCGGATGCTGGAAGAGCATGAGTGTGACTTTGTGGATGCTCTTGGAAGGGACCTTCACAAGGTACATCACCTGTCATCTTTCCAACTCTGAGTGAGAACAGACACTGGTTTACTGCTGCATGACAACAAATTAGAACGTCACTGAATGGGTTATTTATTTCACCAATTAAAAAAAAAAACAAAAAAACATGCAGTTAAATTTGATTATTAGGATTTACAGGTAATGAACATCTCAAGTTTTAGTTTCAAGGAAAAAAAAATATGCATAAGTCCATTTGCAAAGCAAATTTGTAATAGAAAATGGTATGTTAATGCATAAGACTTTAATAAGAACTACTTTCTTGGTTAATAATAACAATGTGCTGACAGACGGAACTAGAGAAAAAGAAAAATGGTTTCTTATCCATAGGTAATACTTGATTGACGAAAGAAGTTATAATAGTGTGTTCTGTTTTTACTTAGAAGATGAATTTTTCACGTTTGAAAAAATAATCCCAGTGTCCCAAGGAGTTGGGACTCCGAATTGGAAAGTCTGAACTTTCTCACCAAACCCGACATGTAAATCCAATATGGCTGCCTTGTATCTAAAACGTTCTGATAGCGACCAATGGAAACTGTATGCCTGTAGTCCTGATGAATTGTATTCCGTTAAACCTTTCAATGAAATTGTAATTACATTTTATTTTTAACCACTCCTGACAGTTAAGCACGTTGCTAAAGAAGCTGACAGGGAGTTGAACGTTTTGTGTGTGTGTTTGCTTAAAGCCCAAGCAAGAGAAATAACTGCAGCCTATAGAGATGACTGTAGAGAAAAGCCCACTTAAGGGATAAGGTTCCCATCAATGGACTAATTCTGGATTCAGTGCGTCAGCCTTATTTTACAAAAATGAACTGAAGTTCATGTTTGAAATTAAATATCTCTAAGCATTTAATAAAACTGTTTGAGTTTCATCTTTTAAATTGAATTAATAAAATCAATTAGGTCATTCATATTTTAACCTGAGATGTACCTGCAAATATTGACTTTCTTCTTGCATTTATCTTCCCTTTTCATTTCAACCAGCCGCGGTTTGAAACGGTTGTGTTTGAACTGATCATGGTCAAGAACGAGGCACTTCACGCAATCAGCAACCTGAAGAAGTGGATGGAACCTCAGTCTGTGGAAAAGAATCTGGTGGGAAACCCATTTCTCCAAAGCATCTCCGTGGCAAAACAACTGGGATTAATCAAAACTTACACAACCTGAAAACATTCCAGTCTGACTGCTACAAAGAAATCCATTGTGCAGAGTCCACTAAAGCAGATTAAAGCTAAGTTGCACCGACCTTTTAAGTATTCAGTGAAGGTCGAATCTTTCTTTTTTTTTCTCCTCGGTTGCTCAGCCTGTAAGCCTAACTTTGAAGTTGTTTGTTCAGTCCACCAGTTTGGACGAGTGTTTGGTGATCAGTGAGCCCCTGGGTGTGGTGTTCATCATGGGGACATGGTGCAGTCCTGTCCAGATGTGCTTGGTTCCTCTGGTTGGAGCCATTGCAGCTGGTGAGCAGCGGCGCCGTCTTGTAACCTCACAGTCCTGCAGAGAATCAGACGTTCACATAAGAATCTCATTCCTGTAGGAGACTGTGCCCTTATCAGCCCGTCTGAGTACACCGTGCACACAGCAGAGCTTCTGCATCGTCTTATTCCTTTCTACTTGGATAATGTAAGTAAGCGAGCAGAGAGGACTGACTGCTCCAAAGGTCTTTCAGGAAGTTACACAATGTGACTTCGCCTCGCCAAAAAGTGCTTGCTGATGATGCAATACGCTGGAAAGTGGATGGAAAAAGTTTGTGGAGCATTTGCTGAGGCTAAAGAACCTTATGAGCTGTAATCCCTGAGCCAAATTGAATTTAAGTGTTAAGTACGCGATAAGCCAATCTCTATTAACTTATTTATGATTTAACGACTTAAATTATTACTGGAGTTTCCAAGGGGAGTCATTTCACCGCTTTAGTTTTTTGAGCTTTCAAAATTCTGGGTAATTTGAGGAGCTGGAAGATAACTAAAGAGATAAATACAATTTAAAGACAATGTTGTTACGGAAACTGGTGGGATATTTGATAGAGAGGCTCAGTGGGCAAAAACACACTGCTTTTTAATTCTTTTTTAAAATGAATATTATTTTAATATCGTGTCCGATGATTTTTTTTTCTCAAAAGCAAATAAATTTTTTTCATACACATCAACTGAACATAGTGGGCAAAAACACACTGCTTTTTAATTCTTTTTTAAAATGAATATTATTTTAATATCGTGTCCGATGATTTTTTTTTCTCAAAAGCAAATAAATTTTTTTCATACACATCAACTGAACATACAGCGCTGATAATTTTCCATCCACAAATTTAAACTTGAGCATGTAATTCTGTTTTATAGTTAATTGAAGTTGTTTGGCAAAAATTAAACAATTACATTGCAAATGCATCATTAAAGGCCCACAATAAATGTGACATTCTTTCTTAAGGTCAAGGAAAGGAAATATTTATTTAATATAAGTTTAATTTATATATGAGTTGAGTAAAAACATAAGCTATAATGTAAAGGTAATCATCTCCCAACAAACAATGTTAAATCAACTAAAGGACATCATACTTACTCATCGGTTTTTATCTTTACTCTCCAAATGTCATGGAGACAAATGTTTTGACATCATTTATGTCTTCATCAGTCACTTATCTTTTCTCCACTATTGTTAAATTAAGAGCACATCATTTTATTTAGTCAGGTAATACAAAAATAAGTTGACCTGAAAGTCGTTTGAACAAAATTCACCTACACTTCTGTTGTCTTGTATAAAACATAACCATTAATAGAGATACATTATGTAATATATATTCTAAGCAATATTTTAATAATAATTTATTTTTAATTTGGTTAACCTTCAGAAAGGATGACATATGCATGAAATGCTCTTATACCAAATTTTTGTTTTCCTCAAGGAATGCTTCCATGTGATTCTTGCAGGCATCAGTGACTTGTCTGAGATTGTGGAGCTTAAATTTGACCATGTTTTCTTTACAGGTAACCACATCCTCACATTTGAATGTGTTTGATGGTTTGAAGCACGTTTCAACGTGGCTGTTGCTCTTCTTCAGGAAACAAAGAGGATGGAAGCAGGATCGCCGTGGCCGCAGCCCGCACTCTCACTCCCGTCACCCTGATCCTGGGAGGAAAGAACCCGTGCTATGTGGACCAGCACTGTGACATCACCACCACCGTGCAGCGAATTGCATGGGCGCGTTTTCACAACGCAGGTCAGAGCATCATGGCCCCCAGCTACATCCTCTGCCACACGGATGTCAAGGCGCGGCTGGTGCAGGCCCTGAAATGCTGCCTGATGCAGTTCTACGGCCCCGACCCGAGAGAATCCCGCAGCTTTGGTCGCATGGTCAACCTGGAGATCTTCAGCCGTACACGAGAGCTGCTGTGGAGATCTGGGAAGGTGGCTGCTGGTGGGCAGGTGATGGAGGGAGAGAAGTACATTGGTAGGGAAGCTGCATCCTTGACTTTTTGTAAAACACTTCCTACGTATGCATGCACAATGCGATGAGGCTCTTTGCTTGCATTTGAAGCCCCAACAGTTCTGGTAGAAGTGGCAGAATCGGACCCCATCATGCAACAGGAGGTCTTCGGCCCGGTTCTCCCGATACTCACTGTAAATGACGTGGATGAAGCCATTGCTTTTATTAATAAGCAAGAGAAGTCCCTGTGTGTTTATGCATACTCCACCAACAATAAGGTACATCATAACAAGTGGAGATGCAGTGCTGGTCAAAAGTTTACATACAGCTACTCATACATTTTATATTTACTTTTTCTTTACTCCTGCTTTACTATTTCCTATTTCTGGTTTTGATGTTTGAAATAAGTGTCCTAAAGAAATATCCAACTGACCCAAACGGCAGCTTTGTAGTTTTATTTGAGATAATTTTGATGAACTGTAAGGTCGTCTTCTAATCTTATGACACACTGACAGCAAAACAGCAATACAATTTGAGTAATAAAGGCCTGAAAGCCTCTCACTGACTAACTCAGACATACGTACTTTTTGTATCTGAGGCTAGCAAAGCTCTGCCGTATCAAACCGTAAAATATTTCTCCAGGCGGCATCTGCTCGGCCAATTTTCAATCAGGCTTGAAGTTTGTCACTTTGGAGGAAGTTTTTTTCCTGCCTACTTGAGGCAGATGTGAACATTTCTCTTTAAATGGCGACGCTCGTGTTTCAGAAGTGAGCGATTCTTAGATATTGTTAGGCAATTCCAATAGGACAGCGATTGTTAAAGCAAGTTTTGTAATTAAACAGGTTGATGTTAAACATGTGGAAAGGCCTGGCATTGACTAGGCTAACTATTTCTTCAGTTACTCAGAGTAAATTGTGATCATGCGTTCCCCTTCTTTGTACCGCAGGTCATTTCCAGACTCATGAGTGAGACCTCCAGCGGAAGCTTCTGCTCTAATGACTGCATCTTTCAGAGCCTGATGGTGGCTTTGCCATTTGGTGGAGTGGGTGAGTGTGTCATGTCACATACAATGACATAAAAAATAAGAAAACATAACAATGTCTTAACGATTCATTGAAACATTTTCTTGAAGGCGCCTGTGGAATGGGGTCCTTCCATGGTCGCTACAGCTTCGATACGTTCTCACACAGAAAGGCGTGCTTGCTTAGAGGGACGCGGTTTGAATGCGTCACGTATCTGCGCTACCCACCCTACGAAGACCGCAATCTGTCTCTAATGACATGGGCTTGCACGCTGTCCCAGAAGAGCCAGGGCTGGTGCCAGATCATGTGACTGTCTCAAATACTCTCACTAACCTGCAAGAGGAGAAACTATAACGGGAAATATCAAAACTAATTTTAATCAGACTGAGAATATAACCAATGTGGAATCAAAAGGTTAATTTAAATTATTTTATGTTTATTTAATGAATTGCTGAGCATATTGTGTAAAATTCAAACTTTTGATGTACATCTACCGCTTAGCTGGTTTATTTTGTCTTGTGTGTGATATTTAAGAAAGAACGCACTGAACTGAAAACACAACTGGAATCTATCACTGTAGAAACAAATGCAGACTCTATTTAACAGGTGTGTTCATTCAGGTCTCCTGTAGATCTTCTCCTCTTTGGCTTCCTTCATAGCTGCGTATCTGGCAACTGTGAACAGGTAGTCACTCAACCTGAATGCAAAAAACAAAAAAAAAAAACGTTTGGACTTTTATCAGATGATTAATCGGAAAGAAAGTTATGCGTTTTTTAAAGCAGATACTTTAAATACTGACCTATTGAGGAATTTTGCAACATCTGGATCTGCTTCCCCTGAACGCACAATTGGAGCAACACTGTGCAGAAAAACACAGAGCTGTCAAAACAGCTCTGTTTTGACAGAGCAGTGAAACAGGAATAACAAATCGTCTAAATCTTTGTGTCCTGCATGTTTTAGATATTAGCCTGGTTCAGCACACCTGAATCGAATAAATAGGTTATTGGAACGCTCCTACAGAGCTTAGCGACCTGCTGAGGAATCACTTTCAGCCATTTAAATTAGCTGTGCTGGAGCAGAAAAACATCTGAAATATGCAGGACATTGGTCCTGGAGGACCTCGGCTGCAAAGCAACACTTAAACCCCAAACAGTTGGGTTTATACAGCTTGTAAAACGCTTAATAAAATAGCGTGAGGAACAATTTATATGATCCTGTTAAAAAAAAAAATCACCATCTGTTTTTTTCTCACATTTGCTGAATAATACTGATAAAGTTTGAAAATGTAGGTTTCCTCTTAATTAATTAACTGCATAACCATTGATTTTAAGAAATCAAGAATGCGATGGCAACCGCAATCCTGCTGGTCTGGAAATAAGATGCTGCTCTCTTACTAGATTTGAGGTTATCGTTTTGTTAAAATGACTATTTCAAAAGCATTTCCTTTATTTTAACATGACATATTTTGTAATTATGATGCATTCAAAATGATGCATGATTTGTGGTAGGAATAGATGGGCCTGACACCCATTTAAAGAAACATTTACATGGAATCAGAAGCATGCATGTCATAGTCTGGTGGTTTTCTAGACCTAATACTTAACTTGCTATGTACAGATATAAATCATGCCAAACACAATGACAGATCTGGTTAAGCGACATTGAACTGATTGTTATTTTTATCACAACTGTGTGTGGTGAAACTGACCTGCGCTCCGCTCTCCGACAGACTGTCCGAGCTAAGTGCAAAGCTGCGCTGCTCTTCCCCCCAGACTGTAAAATACAAATATAAATAATCTAATCATTCATAGGAACATTCAGTATCTACAGAAGCAGAAAAAGATGCTTACAGGTAAAATGAAGTTGGTCAGCGGTGGGAGTTCCTCTGTAAAATGATCAATCCATGTTTCCAGATCAGTGACTGGCTGAGGACTGAACTTTGTTCTATCTGGTAAAACAAACAAAAAAATTACATCAGTGATGAAAAATAATGAGATCACACCAGCCTGCATTTGCATACTTCTATGGATTTCTCTTGCAGATGATCCAGGAGTAGCAATATTGGAGCCCACATCTTGTAAAATACACTGGATCTGCAATAAAATAACATATTTTTAATGAATGCTGATTACTTGCCCTTTAAATCTAATGAACTTTTTGTGCCGAAACTAACCTGTGCTCTGCCTTCGGTCTGTCAGAAGAGTAGAGTGCAGGCCAGTTTCAGCACATTAAACAAATTTGGCGTGAAAATCAAACCTTATCCAGCTGATCTGTGAACGTGTGACCTTTGTCAAGACAAAACTCTCGTGCCAAACTGTAAAGTTGGATACAAAAGTGAGTCAGACAAACTTAAACATTTTCAGCAAATGCACTGATTTATAGTTTAATTTTGCATTTTTTAGTTCTTGTCCACAGCTCTGCAAAAGGACATTTTGTATTTGATATTTTTCAGCAATCATAGCATGTCACCAACTCCACATAAAGTAAGGTTCACTGAAACTGAGATTTATTTTTATCATTAAGGACATTTGCATTCCTCCTTTAAGTTGCAGCAATATAGTTTTAGTTAATACTTCTTTGTCTGCATGTTTAGTAGAACCTCATTTATAAGAGAAGAATGCTCAAATATTGGTAGTAACTCTAAATATAAAAAAAAAATTGCAATTCTTTCGTTGAAACATTACAAGCGTCACATTAGTATCCTCTCACCCTGTCAGAAACATTTTCATGGAACATTATTTCCCTTAAAGTTTCATTTGTTTTCTATTTTGGAATTTGCATTTTTATTGAGCTCTGAAGCAGTTCATTAAGATGCATTGCATGCAGGGTTATTTTTCTTTTCTGATAACAGAATTTTACGCCGTTTTTTACTGTCTCACAAAAGTGCTTTAAATATGCATGTGCATACAATGATTTAATAGTGTAATAATACATAATTTACCCTATGGCTGATGACAGCTCATCTGTATTTCCCAAAGCTTCAAAAATATGATCTTCCTTTGGCCTCCTTTCTCCAGTGAATGTGCTGGAGAAACCTGCAAATCAGGAATCTAGTCAGTATTTTTTATTACCTTAAAAAAACCCATAAATGTTTTATTTATTTTTTTTGATAGACCAACACAAAATAGTAGTCATTATAAACATAATAGAAAGCATGTATTGTTTTCAAATTGTGTTGACATTCCTTATTTGAAGTATAACTGAGATTTGAATAGCTGAGCTCTCATCCCCTGATTGTTTTCAAAAAATAGACACATTTTTAACAATGTATAATGCGAACATACACCTGAAAGGGGATTCTGGGCCACAACATTCACATGCTTTTATTTTGCCTATAAGACACAAATACATATGCAGATAATGTGGCTTTCAAACATAAAGGAAATCACACAAGTTCCCCCGTCCACACTTTAAATATGGTTGAAACCAAAGCATTAAGATGTCTTCTTTAATTGAGTTGACTTACCTTTATCTCCAGTTTTGGTGTATATTTTAGGTGACTTGACTTCTTCAGTGGCATAACTGTAGGAGAAAACAAAACGATATTGTTGATGAGCAAGAATGAAATCATATGAATGCAATAATGACGCAGAATATAGTTTTAGGGGCTATTTGTTGTGCTGGTATAAGTGGCAGGAGTCGGAAGAAACAACACTGTAAACATGTGAACTCACACAAGCAGTGCTAATAAATACCTTCTGTCAGAACACAGTGGTTTAGGTGTCCGATGTTCGCTTATCAGCCTCCTCGTCCGCACAAAACAGCGGAGGAGAGCATGTCTGGTGAGAACCGATGTCATAACGAGCTACAAGGTAGCAGCTAAAACGCAACGCTGTTTTGTAACGAAGAGTTTTGTCCCTCAGCCGCGTCCGTAGTTTGTAGGCGTTTCGTTTTCATCGCATGATTGGTCAACTCATCCTGTCGTAGGCAGATTTAGGGACACTGATTGGTCAGAAGGAAACGTGTTGAGGCATCTGAAGCGGTGATTGGCTCCTGAGGCGAAGCGTAGGGTGGTCAACATAATGCACGTAGCTATGGGTAAACTGTGCTTTTAGAACTGTCAGTGCTCAGAGCGTTAGACTGGTGCCTATAGTCACAAAAATGTATTGTTAAATTCTTCAAACTTTATTCTGTTATTCATTAAATTAAACCACACATTTGTAGGTTTAAGCTATTGCCTTGTTTGTGCTACCTCAGCGGATTAACGTCAGCTAAGCCTGTTTGTGGTAACACTGCAAGTGAAAAGTTGAACTTGAGAAGATTTCAGGCTGTGGAAGCTGCCAGACCGATGGAGGTGAGAGACTGTCTGATTTCTGCTCCTGGAAAGGCGATACTCCACGGGGAACATGCTGTTGTTCATGGAAAGGTATGAGACTAACACACATTTAAGACCAAACCAGGATGCTGTCAGCTGAGCTCAACATTTTGAAAGCTTTTACGTTTTTATTAGTAATATTAAAATCTGTGGAAAAGGTTTGATTTACATCATACTAGTTCTGATTACGTCGCAATTGTGACTCTTTGTTTCGTATTGGGATATTTTAAAACACTGTTGCAACATGACATGTAGTTTTTCAGTCTGTTGTTTCATAAGGCATTAAAATCAGGCATAAAATTTCAAATGCAACTGTGCCAAATGCAGTTACATTCTGAATTTCTCTGTTTGATTTTGGAAAAACTGGCAGGAATGTCAGCAGGAAGCTGATGAGGGCTTCCACCAACCCTGACCACTAGGGCTGGCTTGGATATAAAATGGTCTAATTAGACTCCTGATTTTTATCATTGCAGTATTGTACTGTACTGTGAAACGTGAACTGACTTGTATGTTTGTGGTTGCAGGTGGCTCTTGCTGTAAGTTTAAACCTGAGAACATATTTGCAGTTGAAAGCGAGGTCTGATGGCAAAGTTTGCATTAACCTACCTAATATAGACACATTTGTCTGCTGGGAGCTGTCCGAACTGAAACAGCTGACGTCGTTTTTAAGTGGTAAGAGAGAATTTTCACACTGACACATTTAGTTCAATCTGATGGACTATTTTTACTTTTTAGATTTTAGCTTAGTTGTGTACTCGGATCGCATCAAGTGACTCAGAATTGCCAGATATATTTTCATTCACAGACAACTAAAGAGGCCCCCTTTGGTCACAAAAACATCACATTAATCAGTTAGCTTGTTGCTGAAAATGATGTGCGTCTGTTTTGTCAACCTGCATATTAAATTGTTTCTGTTTCTTTAAAATATTACAAACAGATAAAAAAGAAGAGATGCAACGTCTGGATGCTGAACTGGTGAAGAGACTGCGTGAATTTATTGGCGTGACCAATGGAAATTTAGACAGCAGCACTTCAGCTATTTTGGCCT
The DNA here is from genome assembly GCA_903067075.1 of Micropoecilia bifurca. Lineage (NCBI taxonomy): Eukaryota > Metazoa > Chordata > Actinopteri > Cyprinodontiformes > Poeciliidae > Micropoecilia > Micropoecilia bifurca. The sequence goes on along the minus strand of CAEGAF010133927.1, from coordinate 8,901 downwards.
TCCTTTACATCTACCTGTCACTTTTTGGATCAGGGTGAGGTATTTCTAATGTTCTTCAGATTTGATAGAAACAAGACTCATCAAAACTATCAGATATTTTTTTCTTACATATTTTTAAGGTCTGCTGTATTTTGTGGCCATCTGTGGTAATAAAGGCACCAGTCACTATGAAATGATGACTTATATCATTTATATCATCATGCTGTCATATCATCATGCTGTCTTTTCACAGGCAAAACGTGTGATAATGTTAAGCTTTTGCTATTTGCAAATGTCAGATGTTGCCAACTACCAACTGTGTCTGTTTGCAAAGTATATTTTAGAAACATTTGATGAAGGAAATGTTCACTCTGCTCCATATTTGTCCTATGTGTGTCATTTTTTTCATATAAATAGGGGAGTGATGAAGGTCCTTATTTAAAATGTGTATCAGGGGGAGAGTTTTCTGACAGAGGTGGTACAATCTGACATTAATACTATCAAAACGGTTACTTAAAATAGAATTAATAAATAGATTTTATTGATATCACAGTAGTACCACAAAATGTTGTGATGCAATTTTAAGTCCATATCACCCTCCCCAGTATCATGAAGGTCTGTACATGTTGTTTTTGGGCTAAACTGAAGACCACATGACCTTTGGAGGTCCAACTTTGCAGAAGGTTGATAATTTCCTGCTCTATCATGCACATATCTGAGTTTCCCTGTTATAGCACCACAATCAGCTCACTGTGGAATATTAGGTTGGTAGAGAGAAAATGTCATGACTCTACTTATTGCATCTTACTAAAGCACCAGACTACAGTCCTTGGAGCTCTTTAGAGCAACCCATTCTTTCTTCTAGAAACATTCTGCAAGCCTATATGGTGGATTTTATACGTCTGCATCCATGAGAGTACACGCCTTGAGGTTTATTGCACTTGTTCAGGCCTGGAGTTTATCCTTCTTTGTTAACAACCTTAATGTGATCCTTTATTTCTTTATTGACATGGATAGGTTGATTGGATAAATTAAAACGCACATAAAGACAGTAAAGAAAGTCAGATAGGTGAACTCTGCGGCCCGAGCTGCTGGGAAGATTCTCAGGAACATTAGAGCTGCAGGTTGTTGGAGGGTTTAATCGGCGCTGACACAGTGCTGCTATGTCAGAGCGAGGTGAAGGATTTCTGACAGGATGGCCACTAATGAGAGTCAGGCACCGGGCCACTCTGCACCCTTTAACAAGTCTGGATGGGTTTTTCCCCTCGAGAGCAGAACCGGACAATTAGTTTAGAGTATTTTTCTGTCTGCCTGGAAGCAACCACTCTGAAATGACATAGACAGAAATGTCAAGCTTGTTCCTGCTGTATAAAGTAGTCTATGTGAAAGTGCATTATTGGTCCATAATAAAAATAAAGCTAGTGCTGTAGCTGAGTTTTTGTGTGACGTACTAGCAAATAACCCGCCCCCCCAAAAAAAACCCAAAAAAAAAACAGTTGCTGTTTGTCTTACCTGTGTTTGTATGTAGCTTAATTAAACACCAACTCATTGTTTTATGATTATGTTTTCAGAGATATGCCCAGTCTGACGGTGTCTGTGTGGTCAGAGCTGCCGACCGGAGCAGGACTTGGCTCAAGTGCTGCTTATTCCGTGTGTTTAGCTGCAGCTTTCCTCTGTGCAACTGGAAACATTCCCACTCCCCTCAAAGAGTGGGAGCAGACTGGCAAGTAAGAACAAGGTTTCCTTGTATGGGCTGGGATTTTGACTTTAGCAGTAGTTTGCATCAACAGAGCAATTACTTTCTGAGATTTTGTCTAAACGTTTAAATGACCAGAGTGGATAGCTTGATGCAATTTGATAGAAAAGATCATGATTACTGTTTAAGTTTTGTATCATTGGCTTGATTTTTTAAAATTTTTTTTACAGGTTATCTGTCTCATATATTATCTTGCCATAATAATAACCGTAATACATAAAAAAAGATAAGTACTGACGCTTCGATCTGAAATGAACTGTCGTTTGATTATCTAAAATACGTGCGAGCACTAGTGGAAACGTTGTACTTCCGAACAGTGCCTCTATAATTATTCAATTAAACACACAACTGTTTACCTGTCTCTGTGATTGCTCATTTAGCAGCACCCTGTGTTGTTGTAAACTGACTGCAGATGGTGTCAGGAGGATCTGGAGCTCATCAACAGTTGGGCTTTCCAAGGAGAGAAGATCATCCACGGAAATCCCTCAGGAGTAGACAATGCTGTAGGAACATGGGGTGAGATAGAAAAGTGTTTAACATAACATATGGTGCATGAAGTTATACTCCCCTCTTCTGCTCCCCCTTTAATACCAGTAGTTATACTATTATTATTTTATTAACAGTTTACAATATCACCATTAAAAAAATCTTTTAAATGTTTTTTTCTACACATAGGTGGTATGCTGAGATTTTTAGCTGGAAAGATAATACCATTGAGCAGGTACTGTTGCAGTACTTATGAACGTTTGGCTAATAAGCCGATTTAGTAAGATATATTTTTAGTAACAAAAATAAAGCTTCCTCTGGAAAATCATCCTCTGATCATCAGGTGACTGAACTCTCTAATCTTTGTTGCTGCCAGGGTGCCGTTGTTGAGAATCCTCCTCACTAACACCAAAGTACCACGGAGCACCAAGGTACTTGTTGCCAGGGTGAAGGACAAAATTAACAAGGTACTAAATGGTTTTCCCTCCCCCGTGTGTTACTTGCCGACACTATAATTAATATAATAGGCAGTGCTTTTTTGTGGCCGATACTCCAGGGCATGGGGTTGAGTGCCTCCATAAAACATTAAAATTAAACTCTTAGCCAGCACCCCTGTGTGCCGTTGCCTTGGCGACACCAGCAGGTGTGCAGCTTTCCACCCTGGACAGAGATTGGGCTTGTATGGTGTTGTGCCAATATTGGACACAGTCGGAGTCAGACCTGCCAAATGTGCTGCCCATGTGCTGTATGTCCACTGAAATCTGCTGTGCAGTTCTAGATTTAAACAAGTAAAAACATTACTTTTTCACAAACTCTGTGCAAAAGACGTACAGGAGATGTTAATCTGCCTTTGTGTTGGCCTGTTTTTGTTTTGACCTCCTGCAGTTTCCTTCCATCATGATCCCTGTGCTGGATTCGGTCGATGCCATTTCCTGCACCTGTGAGAAAGTCCTAACGGAGATGACTTGTGAGCCCATCACAGGAGACCACTATAACATCTTAGAGGTGCAGATTTGTTTGTAATTTAAATGAAATATAGATATTGAAAGTGTGCAGTCAGAAGTACAATTTAATTTTATTTGATAAATAAAATAAAAGGTGAAAAACACTGGAGTGCAAATATTCACATCAACATACTGTTGTTTATCTCTCATGACCTGTATCTTTACAGCTTTTTTTATTTATTTTTTTATAGGAGCTAATTGACATCAACCAGCATCATCTGAATGTGATTGGTGTAGGGCATCCTTCTTTAGACACGTTGTGCCAGGTTACAGCAGCTAGAGGGCTTCACAGCAAGCTTACAGGAGCAGGTGGAGGAGGCTGTGGCATCACACTCCTGAGACCAGGTGCTGCACAATAATGGTTCTTTATTTGCTGTCGTAACCGTGTACAGTTTAAATGGTTATCTATCTAATACCTGACTATGTTTGTACTCATTTCAACAAGCATATATCATACAATTAATTACTTATCCTTTTCAGCTGTGTTTGCACGTATAGTTTAGCAGACATATATGCCTGAAATTACAGCGTATTTAAATAAAAAAATAAAGGTGGAAGAAAAACGGCAGACAATAACAAAACTGAAAATAACTAAAGAATCATAACATTACTATGTCGAATCAACAGTGACATCAATGCAAAACAAGTCTTTAGCTTGAATTTGAATTCATAAAGTGGAGATTTTTATCCCATGAAGAAAAGTCAGAAGAAATGTTGAGACAGGAGCCTGGAGACTTAACAGACCGGAAACCTTCCCATTGATTTAAAAGCTCCTGAAAGGAATCTCATTTTGTCTGTAATCTGTCACAGTGGTGAATGAATGTGTGGAACAAAAATCAAATGGAGAAAAACAGTCTGAAGGTTCACCCAGTTAATTATCTTTATGTCTCTAAAGGTTCAGCTCAGAGTCCATCGCTACACCCAGATTTTGGGTTTCATGATGGAATATTTATTTATTCAATCATACATCTGGAGCAATCTGACTATTTGTTTTTGTACTAACATAGACGATAGAAAGTGCAGTGAAAGAAAACCTTTTCTTACCTGAAAAACTGACTGACTGTTCCAGCTGTCTGGGTTATTTGGGGTGTTCTTTCACATAGACTCTAATGCCCAATTGTCTCAAATTTTGAGTAATAAGTGGGTGAGACTGAACTTGCCAACTTTTCCCAAGTGTTCACACCATTTTTTCCCCTGTGTTGCCTAAAATAAGTCTCTCCTCTGTTTGATATATTCAAAATCTTCTCTGTCCAGAAAACATTACATTACTTTTATGGAAAATTTGCAGGCGGTTTTGGTACATGTTCAGTTTGGAGGATATGCTTAAAAAGCTTCTATGTCATAGAAAAATGTGAAAAATTATTAATCTGCTTCGACAGTCGGTGAAACATATGAAAATAAATAATATAGAGAAAAGAGTGTGTGAGTTGTTGCTTTTAGTTCTGTAATATTTCTTTTGGCCTTCTTACCTGCACTGATCAGCAGAAGATCAGAGAAAAAAATGTTCAAGGTAATGAAGGGGGCTACGGCAGAACATTCATGTCATGCCTCTTGATATTTGTCCTTTGTAGATTTTAAGGTATGCTTGTAATTTTAAAAGTTGCATTCTTTTTTATTCCTGAATTTCCTTTTATTTATTTAATTGAATTCCTTCTTTCATTTTCCAACTAAACATTCCTTGTGTCTTTGCCTGCAAGATGAGCCCAAAGTTTTATTGATTCATTCCAGTGCAAACAATGGAATGAATCAATCTGTCTTTTCAAAACAGCCATCCAGAAGAAAATTGCATTTTAACTCCATGCTCTATGTTTCTAAGGCAAGCTTTGTCAATCATATTGAGTGTTTGTTTTTTTGCCGTAACCCATTCTGCCCATTTTGCTTTACAACTACTTGTCTAATAAGTTTAGTTTAATCTAACAGTTTTTAGTTATGGAAAACTCTCTGTGACATTAAATGTTTTTGTTTTCCACAGACACTCACCACCTTTTCTCAGATGTAGGGATTGTAAGGACAATGCATGATGAGAGGAATTATAGAAAGCACATATACATATGTGTGCTCATGCACTGAACCAATCAGAAATCCTGTGTTCAGTCTGTTTATGCCTGCAGCTTACTGAATTTTAATAGGTTCTCAATCTCCTAAATAGATATCCAAATACTTTTTTTTTCTCATGCTTTTGTTTTTGAATTGCAGCTATTTTAAACACTTTTGCATCTGTCTGCTCTAAAGCTCATTATAATAAAGCTCTTAGAAGAAGTTATTTTATCTCCGTCTGTAAAAGCTGAGCCTGCACCCTGAGGATAGACTGTTATGGAAAGAAAAAGGATGTGAGGTGTTTTACAACTATCAAGGGATTTTTTGAATTTGTTGCAAGCTTTTCCATTTTGGCTTCATTTGTGTTCAATATAAATTAGCATTCTACGCACTTTGTAAGAATTCAATCATTTTAAAATGTGATAAAAAAATAAATCAATCAGATGATAAAGCTAAACAATAGAACTGACAGTTTTCTTTTGTGATTATTTATTCAACTTTTTAAAATTGAATTACTTCTTTCCTTTCCCGACTAAACATTCCCTTTGTGCCGCACTTTTCAGATTTTTATTTGAACAGAGGTCTGTGAAATATTTGCACTTAGGATATTGTTTCATAACCCAACCCTGTTTTTGCTTATACTCTTTACATCTTTGGATGCTGGATCAAGAGTTGCTCTGTAAGATGTTCAAAACTTAAGATATTGTTATACAAGCAGATCCATATTTTAAGTGTCTCCACAGCTTTCTCCATGATTTGCGTGCTGTGCTCTTTGGTCTTCATGATGTTGTTTATTCATTAGTCTTCTCTAAGAAACATTTGAAGCTTTCATGGAACCATCTTAGTCTGACGACATTATTGTTGGTTTTATTCGCAGAAACTGATTCAACGACTGTTCAGGGAACGATGAAGGACCTGAGGGACTGTGGCTATGACTGCTGGGAAACAAGTATTGGTGGACCAGGTGTGCAGCAGCACTTCCCTTCCTCTGTTAAAGAGGAAATTATGGAGGTTTTAAACCGGTACTGAGGCCTACTGGTGGCTAAACAAAAAGACTGATTGGTACACTGTGGGACTTTTAGTTCATGTCTCAAAACCTTTGATATACTTAGCTAATAGTGGGAACTGGGAGAATGAAAGCAAAAGGAAAGAAAAATGTTTCCAATTAATTTTTTTTGACTGAACTTAATTTTTTTTAGTGTAGTTGACTTTAATCAACTGGGCCTTTTTGCACATTGGAGCATAATTACATGCAATGATGTATCTTTACACTAGATGGCAGCAGAATGGCACATATTGTTTTAATGAATCAGGATAAAAATAATACTTTAATGGATTAGTTTAATAACATTAAATCCTCACTTCTATAATTTTAACAGGGTTAAAAACTGCTTTAGTGAATGTAATAAAGCTGTGTGAGTGATTTTTTTTTTTTCTTTTAGGACACATCAGTTACAAAAAAAGTTTGTAAATTCAAATGAAGTATTTGTTCTGGAAATTGATGCATGCCAGATTGAATATAAAAAAACAAACAAACAAAACAAATTGATGTTTAAACTGAAAATCTCCAGCCTCTTACTCATTTTGCGGTTTTATTTATCAAGTTAAAGACTAACAGGTTGTGTTGTTTTGCTAATGAAGGTTGCAGAAAGGAGGACAGCAGGCATGTGCGGCCTCTCTGGAGGATCTGGATTAGCATCACTGTACTGTGAATAAACAACAAACAGCGTCCCTCCGAGTTACACAGACACACAACAGCTTTCCCAAATTCTCCGCCACTTTATTGCTCATCCTTTTAAGCATCGCAAAATATGCTGCAAATAGCGCAGACGCAGCTGACGGATCTGTCTGGAATAACCCCCCGATTTGGGGAAAAGGTCACCGTGGGAGTGAATATCCATTTCATTTTTTTTTGTTCTTTCAAATGTCATGAAGATTGAGAAGTCCAAATCTGGCTGTGTACGTGAATAAACGACATTCGTCACCCCACCCGCAATCCCCCCTGCCCCCTCACACACACACACACACACACACACACACACACACACACACACACACACCCGTCACACTCACCCACCCTTTCTCTGCATCTGCCCTCTCTGTCCTCTTGAATTGTGTCATCTTTATGTCAGGGCAGCCCCCCTGTCAGCGTGCTGCACAGTTGCTCCTAACCCCTGCTGGAATTTAATTACCACTGCGCTTCTCAATTGAAATGGCATTGAGGAGGGCGGGAAGGCAAGAATAGCTGAGGGTCGGGGCAAACGAGGTGGGGTGGGGGGTCTGGACAAGAGGGGACACAACGAAGCCAGTTTTATTTGAAACCACTCTTTTTATTTTCTGTCTCCTTTTCTTTCAGTCCTTTTTGCCCGAGTGAGGCACAGATGTGTTTTTTTTTCTTTATATATCAGTGTCAGTGCCGGCTTCTTTCTGCTCTGATGAATAGAATCTAAGGAGGGCCTGGGATTATTTCAGATAACCATGGGGGTGAGGAAAGGGGGTCAAGGATAAAGAGGAAGAATGTCAGATTTCCAGAGATACTGTAGGAACTGTGAGCTGCCCTTGCAGTGGGGCAGAGAAGATGGGGTGCGTGGGGGTTGGTATGTAAAAATCATTTAACATTTTGGGTGTTTGAGGGAGTTTTGTCTGTATAAATCTGTGTGAGCGAAACGGCAATGAATAATTCATTTTGTCCAAGCAGGAGGAATGAAATGCTAAATGTGAATTTGCTGAGTGGTCTTGCTCACTGTGGCGCATTCCCTCTGGTCCCGTGTCAACTGGCGAGAGACTTGTCAGGAACCATTAAGACTGAATGCAGAATTAGACCTGACTGACAAGATATCATAAAGCCGATGTCCAGTGGTTTTGCTAATGGGGATTTCGGTGTACAGCTCCCTTCACGTCCATAGATCAGCATTTGTCTCCGTTATTATGGAAAGTGCCTGTTTTGTGCGTTTTTATGCCAGATGTGTGTCAGAGGCTGATGAGGAAACGACCTCGACGGGGGACATTTAGGCAACCGTTCCCCACCAGCGTCTGTAGGAACACGGTGACAGAGGAACAGTCAACATCACAAGCTCCTCTCTGTCATCATGAGCTGGATGATCCTCCTGGGGCTGTTTGCCCTTTTGCTAAGTAGGAGGTTGGTGGCCCGCGTCAGAGGCAGGGGTCCGAATAAGACAGCAGGATGTGAAAATGCTGTCAGAAATGATTTTTACGGGGTTCCTATGCAGTTTAGAGAAGTCTAGGATTTCGTTGAAGCATTCTGTAGGTGTGGATAATAATAAATGCATATAATTGTGTTTTAAAGACTTAGCTTCCTGTTCCATTGTTTAAATGTTGCATCCATCTATGCCACCATTTGCCCATACATCCATCCGTGGAGGTAAAGCCTGACCACTTCATAAATGTGTGCCAATAATTTAATGCCAATTCAGAGGTCTTTGCTAAAAAATAATATTCTTAAAGCTGCCCAACAACATTGAACCCAACATTCAAACCTAGAGTATCTTTTGGTAAAACAGGAATTTATCACCAAACTCCTCAAACAAAGCAACCTCTAGCATTTTGATATGAGCTGCCCTTTTTGTGAAGGTAAATTTAAAATATTAAAATCCATAAAATAAAATAAAATAAAAAACT
>CAEGAF010133892.1:0-36522 GCA_903067075.1 Micropoecilia bifurca | reverse complement strand
AGGGCAAACCCCGCCTCTCGCCCGGAACGCCAGCTGGAGATAGGCACCAGCAACTCCCGACCCCATTAAGGGACAAGGATGCAAGAAAATGGATGGATGGATGGACCAAAGCACTTTGCTGTTTACAACAACAACAACAAAAAACTTTATATTTCATAACAGATTTATTCTATAAAACACATCAGTGGGTAATGTTACTACTCGGCCCTTGTTAAGCCTGAAGAGACACTGGTATATTTTTTTATGAAACTTTACTGGATAAATTATTATATTGTCTGAGAATATTTTTGGTATCTTTAAAAGTGTAAAATGTATTTAATCAGCTATCATTGAATTAGCCTCCTTTTTAGAATTTTGGCAGCACAGTGTTTCCTTATTTTTGTAACTTGACTATTGAATGATCTTCAGAGTTAACAAAAGCTTAACGTTTTGGTCCTTCTGGAAAGCTTCTACAGTTGAATAGTGCAAACACTTGAGCCAAATATCACTCATGTCAGTTAAATATATTTTTTGTGTATATTATTCGTACTTAGAGTTTCAGGGGAGTTTTTCTGCTGTTATAAACACTCCTTATTCTTCTGGCCTTTTGAGACGCTTTCTGAGCAAACATGGTAAAAGTTAGAGCCATTTCCCCAACCATAAAAAATAAATAATTACCAACATCTCAGATTGGCATAAAGTTGGATCTAAACTTTATGCCAATCTGAACTACATATTCTAAAGAGACAAACACGTTTGTCTCTTTAGAATTTGTATCTTCTTGTTCTCTCTCTGCTCGGGCAAGCAGTGAAGTAGCAGAGTGTGAAAAGCTCACAGATCTCCTCCACCCTCGGCTGCCTTCTCGCTCAGAGCTGCAGGCCTGATTTATTCTTGAGTACATCTGTCACACCCCAGTAACCAGCAGCCTGTAGTGTTTTATTTATTTACCAAGCACAAAGTTCAGGCTGCGACTACTTAAAATGTGTTGATTTAAGTAAATATTCACGATTGTAATTTGTGTTTTCTGTTATTTTGTGGCTTTCTCAGCTGCTTTTTCTGATTTCTCATTTTTTTTCTGTTTAAATTCAACTGCAGAAAAAATTGAACTACATATGGCTACTCAATGGATTATATCAAAACTTCCTATACAATCATTCAACTTATTCAAAAATGTAAAAAAAAATTCCTTTTTCTGCAGGCGAGATCACTTACCTTGTGAGACGAAGGGAGAATCTGTTTTTGAAGACAACGGTGTGAGAGAGACACTCCTGTTTTTCTGCATGGAAGCTAATTTGGATATGATGCTGCTGTTTGGTGTGGGACTTCCCCCTCCATGAGTTACGAGGACCCCTACCCCCACCAACACCCTTTAACACTCACACAAAGGTAAGACTCCCATAAAGTCTGAACATCGTTAGGACTTATCATGTAAACTTTGTAGTGTGTCTTAAATACTAAATGAAAAGTATTGCATTTGATTTGGAAGTCTAAATTCCTAAGATTTTATCAAATAATATATATAAAAGGCATTTCAGCTGCTGAGGTATGTGGTAATTGCAAGATAATTAAATGGTAAATGGACTGAACTTATATAGCGCTTTATCCAATCATTTTTGACCACTCAAAGCACTTTACACTAGAGTCACATTCAACCATTTGCACCCACAAATGCTCAGGCATTTATACACTGATATGCAGCTTGGTTGGGTGCCTTGCCTAAGGACACATTGGCATGTAGCAGGAGGAAGCTGGGATTGAACCTGGAACCTTCTGATTGCAAGATGACTGCTCTATTCACAGAGCCACAGTTGCCCTTTCATTATTTTAAGTAATTTAATACAAACTTTAATACAAAATAATGTATTTTATTTTAGGGACTTGATTTAGTGCAGAATATTCAAATGGCTCCTTTGTAATCATTGTGCGTTACAAAACACAACCATGTTACTGAATAATGAACAAAAGGTGAAATATGAACATGAATTAAAAGGTGGTTTTTAACTCGACCTACATCTTTGTTGATGATTTTTATTTTTTGCGTGAGTTTTGAATCATTTGTTTGAATAAATCAGCTGCTCTGCTCTGAGCTCCCAGAGCTTCCTGTGAAGGTGTCGTCACGGGGTCGAAACAGCCAATCAGACGTAGAATCCAAGAAATCAGGTTGTCAGCCTGAAGGTAGTAATGTGTTTGTGGAAAACACTTAACTCTCCATTTGGACTTGTCGATTGTGGGGGGCAACAAAGGACAAAGAGAGGTGTGGAAATTATTGAATTAGTATGAATGACGTGCTGATCAGGGAGTCCAGCTAATTGTTTCAGGTGTTTAGTTTGGCTCTCAAGGTTGTATGAAACGCAGTGGGAGAAAGTGGATTCAGAGGAAAGAAGGGGGGGGGAAATGGCATCATTCAGCGAAAGAAGTGAAAAATGGATGTCTGCTCATTCTCAGCTGTACATTCAATTTTCAGCCTTATTAGATGTTGGCCAGCTCCAAAATGCTGAGATGCATTATATCTGGTTGTTTTAAACTGGAATCAGGTCTAATTTTCAACTTTTAATAAGTTTGAAGTTTAGAAGCCAAAAACGCTTTTATCTCAGCGAAAGAAGTGAAAAATGGATGTCTGCTCATTCTCAGCTGTACATTCAATTTTCAGCCTTATTAGATGTTGGCCAGCTCCAAAATGCTGCGATGCATTGCATCTGGTTGTTTTAAACTGGAATCTGGTCTAATTTTCAACTTTCAATATGTATGAAGTTTAGAAGCCAAAAACGCTTTTTCTGTGGGCCTACACTGGGAAAGCACATTGACGCAGCTACTTATTCAACACAAGTGGAAAAAAATGTTTTGCATTCAATGGTACCTTGTGACTAATGCACAGCAGAGTGTAACAACCCCAGAGGGTGGAGCTGCTGTACAGCCTCTCGGCTCTCCACCGGGTTGTGCTGAACGGAAGGACAATAACTCAGATAACAAACAAGCCACACAGATGCAACAAACACAGAAAAATGTTGCATTCTGAATGCGTGTCCGAACCAGGAGCTTAAAGATGGAAACCTGTCACCTTTTCCTCCACAAAGTTGGTACTTGTAGTCATCTGAGCTTCTGTCTGCTCATGCAAACACAAACTGTTTAAACTGTTTCTGTCTGATGGGGAGAAGCAAAACAGGAAAAGTCTGCAATAGTTTTAATAATAAAAAAAAGAGATTAATGAAACCTTATGATATTTTTGTTTTGATTTTGTCACTGGAGTCTGATTAGTGTAATTATAACAATTATAACAGGCACTAATAAACAATCCCAAGCTATTATAAATGGCAATCACTTTTTGGAAGTGATTGCTTTGAATAAGTAGCTGCTGCGTGAACAATTATAGAGAAATTAGCTCAAACTTCATCTAGTACCAGCAGTTTGAAAAATCATTGGCCCTCTTTCATTGTTTTGCTTCTTTCAAATGCTAATTTCACCTTTTAAGGAAGAAAGTTATCCAAACCGACGTGACCCTGATCAGTTTGTGACCTTTTGTGAACTTTTTTCACAATGTCAATGTCTTTTTTTTCAGCAAAGCACACCAGCAAGTAAACCTCTAAATGGGTTTTGTTCTGGTTGTGTCATAATCCATGCTTAAATCTGATTAGGGAGACCATTCCTGCCATGTGGCTCAATTCAAACAATTCTGCAATTAAGACTGGGCCAAATCTACATAGTGATGTAGAAATCTCATTGCTAATTGTTTAGAGGTGCAATTACTTTCTTTAGGTTGGTACCGATACATTTTTTATAACTACATTTTTGTTAGTAACTACAGTTATTTGATTTTAAAATTTAGGACACCTTTTGGATTTATTAATAAATTCTGAGTCATCAGACTTTCATGTATTTGAAAAAAAGAGAAGTTATGTGGTAGAGCTCAGCTGTGCAGTCTTCACAAATAAAGCCACTGCGATGACTCTGCTGACAAGCACCAGTGAACTTCAGAGCATTTCTGGCAGCTGCGAGAAACGCATGCAAGGAAATGTAGTTTCGCGACGTCAGTGTGTGAAACTGTGTTGGGCAATTCCACTCTTTATCATCTACTGGGGAGAAAATTTGACTTAATCTCTTGTCTTAATTCATGTTTTTTCTGTTGTCTCTTGTGAACCTTGAATGAACGAACGAACATACTCACAAAATTTGTAATTCCCAAAAATACATTGTTACCTGATGTGGACTTGTCAGTTTCTCTGCCCAAAACATTACTGGTGAGCACTGATAATCAAATTTCTCTCTTAAGCCGTTGACCTTTTACTTTTTATTTTAAATCCCCATGTTTCTTTACCCTCTGTGTTTTTATAACCTACACTTTTGCTTACATTTCTTACATTTGGTTACAGTTTTGCTTACATTTCACACTTCATTTTCATTTAATATCCACATGAGTGAGTTTTAGTGAAGGAGTACTGAACTCTTTTTATTCAAAAACAGTCTAATTTACCAACAACTTCTCAAACAACACTTTTAAAGTAATTAGATTACATCATAATTGTCCACTTTTATTACAATTTTATTACATTTCATTTACATTTACAATTTCTATTGAAAGTCAGTCAAAATAACATTCATCCGAAATTGTTATAAATACTTCTGCTGTTAAATTTTCTATTCCCAAATCCTTTTTATTAAATGCCACAATTATGTTTGAAAAGGCAATTTCCCCACCAAGCTGCGATTACAGAACTGGGAAGGTGCACTGCCATTTTTTAGCTATCACCTTTAATACTGCGCAGCTAATAGTGGTTGATTAAGCTACTGGTCATCAGCTGTTCACAGTTTAGTGTTCACGGATTCACCTATTTGCAAATGACTTTTGTTTCTTCAAAAAAGAACAAAAAGTAATTAAAAAAAATCTCATTATCTGCAGATTTTTAAAATTTATAATTTTTTGTCGTGCATGTCTAAAATATTCAGGAAGCTGAAATATGAAAGCTCGATGCTATTTAACATGCAATTGGCCTTCTGAACTGTAAGTCTTCCTCAACTGCCGACCATCAGCCATATTGGTTGGGTTGCCTTGCTGCTGGCAACCCAATATTTTGTCCAATATAATTAGACAAAATATTAATAAAGATGCATCAAAATTGACAGGATAAAACACTGATGAGTAAAACAGACGAGGAACAAAACATAGCAGGTCTCAGACAGTTCTCAGACTGCTTCACCGCTGCAGCTGGTCGGACCGAACGGAAACTGTGTAGTTGCAAATGATCAAAAGGTGTTAGTTTTGACCTGAGGTGCACTAATTTAGTTCCGCTTTGTGTGATCACAAGAAGACCTTAGCATGCTGACAATAACAGGTGCAGATTGGCTGATGATCACTTTAAAGAGGCTCTGAGGCTTTTTACATGATGTGCAGAGACCCGTTTTAAAACACAAGAGCTGACATCAATTATATTTGTTATATTTTATATATTTGTTCTTTTTAAAATACCCAATGCAAATGAGTCTTTAAATGTCAACTACTACATACAAATGAACTGCAGGGTTTGCCAGTAAATAGTCAATAATTTTTTCTGATGGTTTCCCACTCATACTGGCCTCCTAAACTGACTTTGGGGTTACACTTCAGTAATCTAAACTTGATGTCGCTGTGCAAAAGCAAACAGTGTTGATGTGCAGCTGCTGTCATAAAACAGACTAAGAGCATTAAATTATTCTCAGAGGCTTCACTACTGCATCTGCACAGGTACACCACAGGGTTGTGTTCCTGGCCCCCTTCTTTTCAGTTTTTACATTGACTGGCATTGCAAAAACGTTTAACATTTAATCACTTTACAATTACAACCTTACATTTATTTTACTGGGGTTTATGTGACAGCGGTACGATACAAGGTAGGCGTGAATGGAAGGAATAGAGCACAAATTTTAAAAAAAATTTAAGAATAAAAATGAGAAAAGTGTGTCATGCATCTCTACTCTGATAAAAAAAAAAAATCTAATTACTGCCATTTGTTTTCAAATGTTATTTTTTTGTCCACCTGGGTGGGATTTCAATTCAGGTGAGTATAAACAAAAGGAACAAGAGGAAAATTGGTATAAAATAATTCCCCCAAACTTTGAATGTCTCATGAAGAGTGATGCAAAACCATCTTTCAAAACTTGAAAGCGGTTTGTAGCACGACTACAAACCTGAAAAACATGGCCACAAACCAAAAACTGTCATCCTGTGCAGGGAGAACATTAATTAGACAAACTGCCTAGAGGCCCATAGTAATTCTGAAGGAGCTGCTGCAGAGCCCCACAGGGAAGCCGGATCTCCTGGCATGAAAAACACCATTAATCCTCCCCACAGAAACGTAAGTCACACATTTAAAAGCACAGCACATGTCCTGTTTTAATACATTTAACTACTCGTGGGACATTATCCTTACTGTATAGAGTATTAATTCTAGGAAAAATGTCTAATACTTAAGTTGTGTTTTTAAAGGGCTGATCAACAATACAAAATGGCTGTCCTATTTGTGCTGTGAAACGTGCTGCGGATGTCTTGGTGGTCGATGTAGAAACCTGAAGAATCAGAAGGTGTTTATTTCAATCACACCTCTTTAACCAACCAAGCATCCACAGAGACACAGCAGATGGCTACTCAAAATCTGAAAAAGGAAGAGGAACCTGCACTCACGAAACCAGAGGACGTGTAGTTGTAAGATTTTTCAGCAATTCCAGCTGTTTGTGGTTAATTTCTTGTATTCATTTATTTCTTTTTGTCATTTCTTTAGAAATTCGGTTACTACAAGTTGTAGTTTTAAAAAACAAACTCAATTTGTGTTTCATAAAGGCATTGTTTAGTGCAGTGCTGAATATGGCCACTAGATGGTAATGGTGCACAGTGTAAAATTAAGTCAAATGAGGCAGAGAAGTCAACGACACCTTCAGAATTCTAGTCATAGATTGAATAGATTTACATTTTTCTCTTCATAAATCTCTTAATCTTACAGGAATATTCTGCAGACCCTTCAGTAAAGATGAAGAACAAAGGTTTTCCTAATACCAGCTGTGGCACCTGAGAATATTGAAGATAAAGGTGTCAGTGTGAGATGAATAAGAAGTGCTTTATTAAGAGTTCATGTTGACAACAATATGCCCATATCCAAAGGATGTGAGTGTGCATAGACTGTATCATTAACCGCTGGACAAGATTTCCACCCACAAAGAGAATGTTGCCCTTCAGGACGTCTAAAGTCTGGTAGTTTATGCTCTTGTTCAGTAAGACTATCACTCAATGGTAAACCTTTTAGTTTTAGACGAGTGAAGTGGTGAAATACCATGAACAGGTTAACTCAGCTCAGTGACGTATCAGTAATATCAAAACAACAAAATGGTTACTGTTTGAGTCCATTTTCCTATGAATATTTATGTATTCTAAAAAATAAAAAGTATTTAAATCACACTTAAAGCTTGTTAAAAGTTTATATTTTTTCAATACTTTTTTTGGTTGAGACGTTGTAAGTTTGGACGTTTATTCCCTCAGGTTTTGGATCCTGTGCAGGTGAAAGATTTTTTTGGTAAACTTTTGGGACAGTTTTTATGATGTGCAACTTTGGCAACAACATTATTTTTGCAACGGGGAGAAGCTGGTTATCTGAGCTATGACCACAAAGTCCCACACTTTGGGGGAAGAAAATCTGGCAAGCTGCAATGTCATATTAGAGTACAAATTTAAATGTAAGCGAATGTTTGTCTAGCTTGTGTCATAAATTTCATTTAAAAGGCGGACAAGGACTGGTGGTCTGTTCAGGAGTCACATTTGCTCCTGTCTATAGAACATATTTTCTCATATCATTTTTATTCTACTGGGTTCACGGAGACTTGGCATTTGGAGCAGCTGTGATTCACTTGGAAGCGCAGCCATTTGTCAGGTTGAGAGTTTAATTGTCTTTGGGCATGGCGCTGATCCCAAATATATCCTTATCCACTTTTGGAGGACATTTATGATAATTATATTTTTAAAAAATGCTTCAAGTTGGGCAAAATGACTAGGCCAGCACATTAAAAGTGAATGTCTTGTGACTCGTGTGTTTTTTAGTAACACTGGATTATTCTGGCTTCTTTTTTAATAAAACTGATTTTTTTCTTCTCCAACTAATATGGCAAAGCACTTTGTCTCCAAATGAATTATATTGATTTTACTGATATAAACTACTGAGCAGAGTTAGCCTGTTTATGTTGGTTAACATTAACTAGCTAGATTCTAAGGCTAACGTAGAATCAGGGTTTCTATTTGCACACGATGACATTTAGGACAAGGTTATCAACATCTTAGCATATTACACATAACCAGAAAGTGAGATGACACTTACCAGTTATAGCAGTATTCATTATGAGTATAAAAACTTAAACAGTAGAGTGGTCCATATAATAAAGTAATCCAAATCCCCTTTGGACTAATGCTAACGTTGTCCTGGCTAACTCAGGTGTTATATTTGACTAAAACTGACTCTGAAAAATGTCCTCTGGGAGTCTAATAAATAAATATGTGTGTGAATCTTTTAAAACAACTTACTAATATTGAATATGAAACTTTTTCTACATGGCTAGCTATTTGGCTGAAAAACTGGTGAAGCGGTTGGGAAAAAAAAATCTGTTAACCCATGGCCCCTCAAAAGTCACTAAAACTTAGTTTGAGGAACGCTTAAATTAAGGAATGTGAATGTATCTAGAAGGGATCAATAAGGGATTTTATTTTTTAATTAATTTCAATACCTTTATGTTTCAAATGCCTCATATATTTCCCATTACATTTGGTATCTATCTGCACAGTTTCAGAGCTAGACAGATGGGCACATTAGGCATCACAGGCCTATCTCAAAAGATTTTTTTTGGCGAGCTTTGATTGGTCATTTTTCCATTTGCTTTCTGAAAAGGTCACACTCAGAGGCTTAACCATATCTCTATGAAGCTTCAAATCTGGCTCTAACCTGAAATAACAAAACTGTTAGACCATGGGCGGAGCTAGCTGACATTTTTACATTGACATTCAAAAAGAAGAGTACTGCATAAAAAAACTTCTATATAGCTGGCTGGTGTTGGTGTGGAACATTATTATTATTTTACTTCCTCTGTGCATTTTTATCCTGGTATCTGTCCTCTCGCCTGCCAACACGACAATAAAACTCTCTCCAGCACGACATTCATTACAGAATACAATGTTTTCACAGTGGAAGTGAATCCTCAGATTGGCACGGCACTTAAGAGTCGTGAGTCATACGGAGGCGACTCGGGTGGGAGAGCAAATGAGAAGTGATATAAGGGAATGCTGTCGCAAGTAGGCTCTCTCAAGTGTGGAAGGTTTTAAATGGAGCATACAGAGTCAGATTAACCTTAAAAAAAATCACAGTGAACAGAAAAGAAAACATTCTGGATTTTTGTGGAGAGGAAAAATGTAATTACAGATGGGGAAATATTATTCATTTGAAATACAGTTAGCACAAAAAATATTCATAAATGTGGCAGATTTACATGTAGAAATTTCATTTAAACAAGAAATATATCTTCGTCTCCCAAAAATAGAAAAACAATGCAAAAAAAAAAAAGCATCTGCCATCCCCAGTCTGACTTATTGTCTAAATCAGCTCGTGGGATGAATAATTTTAGACTTGACTGTAATGACAGGTTATAAAATATCACAGGCATGCACATGTGAGACAATGGAATGGATGCATTTGTTTTTACTTATTTACTAAAATAAGGCCATTTCTGTCATGTTCTGAAACAGTCCACAGCAAAATCCAAACATTAAATAAAATCCATTACAAATGTATGTTGGATGTCATTTTTGAGATACATAATATACTCTTAATCACTCTAAAGATAAGATATTTAAAGAGACTTTTCACATAATGAAGCAAAAAAAAAAATTAATATTGAGCATTTTTAATGTTTCTTTGCTGTATACGTTTGTTTTATTTATCTCAACTGAAGTGAACTGAAAACGTGCTAAACAGTGACTTTTAAAACCTGGATACATACTGAACCTTCAAGCTAACGATATAGGCCTACACCTAATATTTTTTAAGAGTAAATTTTTGTCATCTTCATATTCCACAACCTTTCAAAAATAATGACACGCTTTATTACACTACGTCGTTTGCAGATGAGCTAATCGGCGCCGCTTTCGGAAAAAAACGAAGCTGTTCTTTTACCAATGCCAACCAACTATTTTAAGCATTTTAAGATATTAAAATTAAAAACAAAAGTTTAGCTAAGACTGATTCATTTCCCACTTTCTGTCTCTAAAATCAGATAATATCTCCCTTCCTGTTCTCATTATAACAGGGATATTCAAGGGAGCTAGAGAACATCGAGTCCTCAGAGTTAGCAACAGAGAATTAGCAACAGTGTTAGCAGCAGAGTGTTAGCAGCAGAATATTAGCGGAGGAAAAAACCACCTAAGTGAAAGGATGTAAGTGAGTTTGAAGTGAACTGCGAAGACTATACGACCGGGTCAGAGGATGTCCATAACTGCAGCTGCTGGGTACAGGAGTGGTAAGTGGCCATTAAAAAAAAGAGTTCGTGGAAGAATAGTAAGAAGAAACCACATTGTGTGGTCCAGGTTAACAAAGGGCCTGTAGCTGAAGTTGTGGAATTAATAATTACCTGGTTAACTTTGCACTTTTCTGTAGTTACTATCTGTAATATTAACCAGAGCTCTAGCAAAAATATCCTATATCACCATTAGCTTGCTAGCAAGCGAGCAGCTACTTTGAATTAACCTGCAACTAAATCTGCTGCAGCATTTTGAATATGTGACGAGTCCCTGTGTACACAGTTCACTGACCTCTCTGCTGAAAGAACCCAGCTCTGTCCAGCTCCAAGTTTGTTCCCCTTTCAGTGTTTTCCTTCCATTCCACTTGTAGATTTTCTTTAGATTATGTCAACCTTTGGAGCCCCTTGAGGAATTCCCGGCCTTCACCCGGTCTCACATCGAGGGGGGGATTATCTGCTTAATGTTTTTGTTTGTTGAAGAGGAAACTTAAAATTCCACCAGGGACTTTATTCCCCAAGGGCCCCTCAAGCCGCTGTTGCTGAAACATTCTAAGTAAAGCCAAAGTAATCACAAAAAACAACATTTATCCACACAGTCAACGCGCACTCACTCACTGATGCACAAACACGCTAGCTAGACCATGGGCTGCGTTTTAATTGCAGAGACAAGAACATTGACCTGTCCATTACAATCGTTGATCACATTATAATATACCATATGAGACAATAAAGAGTCACAAATAAACATCGGCTTTTTGACGAACATAAGCAATGTATGTAACATAAGCTGGGTATATAATATAAACAAAAAGAGATATCCAACAGTTCTCTGTTATGGTTACATTGCCAACCTGTCTGTAGAGTACAAAGACCTTTGGTCGGTTAGGGTTTTTTTTTTTTGAGGAAAAATCGCTCTGCAATGCCGTCATCACATGAGTTTTAGACAGTATGAAGTGTCAAGGCACATAGAAAAGAAGCAACAGCACAATTTAAAAGTACATATCCACAGCTGTACACCACCGGAAACAAACACTTTGGAGCCACTTGCCTGATGCTGAAGGTTGTTTTAAAAACTACAAGATTGTACCAGTTCTAAGATGAGAGGCAATGGCTCAAGTGACAGTTCAGGACGATTGAGGTGGAGTTGTGTTTAAAAGGTAAAAGCCATTAACATCTTTCCTGCAGTAAAAAAAAAAAAAAATACTCGAGTCTTCATTTAGTACAAATCCAAATTCTTTGGTTCTAGAGGCTGAAGCTAAAAAAATATAAATCGACCTTCTCCGATCTCAGAAACAACAAATATCGTTCCTGTGAACACCATTTTTTGTGAATTGTGATGTCTGCGATGGAAAGTTGTTTTAGCAGCCAAATTTTATTTTCATGGGAAAAAGATCTTGGAGGATTTTCACCTCCAGTGACCTTCCAGTGTGAAACACTTAAAAACATGCAAATTGTTCAGTTCAGTTGGATACAAAAATAAAGCAAAAGAACATTATTGTTACACTGTTAATATAATAATGTAATTAAAGGCTGTTTGTTTTGACCTGAAACACTTGGAATGGTTGGCTTTCAGTACTTATTTTGAACAGGCAGATTATTGGTGACGCACAGCATCCAACATCCATTTTCTGTGGTAAAAATCTACTTCCATGTAAACAGAATTTACCTCTACCTCTTTGGCCTTGTTTTACACTGGACTGGCCGTTAGCTTTAGCCTCCGCAATCAACTAATTTGGGTTTACACGAAGAAGCCAAGAAATTCTGTTCTATTACAAGAAAGATTTTAAGAGTTCAAATGTCCTGAATTACGCTTTTACAGAACTCCACACTTTCTGAGAGGGGAATCCCTGTTGAAGGATAACGTGTGTAACTGCTCTCAGTTGGTGAGTTGAAACAGACGGTTGAGATAACCAGCCTTTCCTCCATGCAAGATCAAGCAGATGATAGGACAAATAACACAGTTTATACTGAATGGTGCATCCTCTGGAGTGCACTTAATAGCCCTTCACAAATTAACTTATGTTCACCTGGGGAAAACCTCTGCTCATCTGTACAATATACATTTGCAGGACATAAATCTGGAAAAATCTTTTTTTTTTTTCTTTTTTTTTTTACATTTGGTGATTGTGTATCCATCTCACTCAAAACTTGTGGTGAATAAAAACCTACATGATCCTAATAGTGTTTCTACAGAACATAATGTTGAGGGCAGGGGGAAAAAAAGTTTAGGTTTCACAACATGATAAAGAAAGCAGCTAGTAAAGACTTTCCCATTGCAGCCATTGGTGCTTTTAGCGCTACATTTGCGCTGGCTTTGGCACAAACTCTTTTATCAACATCTGTCAGACACCTAAAGGCTCCATTTTTATACATTATCTACATGGCGGTAGATGTATGAATCAGTTCCTTTTGTTTTCACCTATATGATACATTTTTCACACAGTGAATAGTGTTTAAGGTCACCTCATCAGTTGTACTTACAAATGAAAGAAGAAGCCATTGTAACACCAAGAAAGCTAAAATACTGACTCCAAGAGAAACTGAAAGAAACCCAGAGTTCATCAGTGCAGAAAAAAATATATAAAAAAGCTTAATAAAAAAACATGTGTAATTACTGATTGTGGGTATTCATAAACTTTCTATCACCTTCACTGGGATTTTACGCAACAGAAAAACACAAAACCTTCACACAAAAACAATGTTATGACTTAAAGCCTTAATTGTGTGAAAGGTACAAACATACATTCAGAGGTACTTTGGACTGGTTTAGTTCATTCTTATTAATGTATTAGAATAGTCAAGTCAAGGTCGGTAGCTGAATTTAGAGCTGTTTCTCGATTAATGATTGGGAAACTTTGAGATTGGAGCTGTCAATCCACAAAAGGTGGTTCTCCTCAGTACCTCAACAAGGAGGGTTGAGTAAAAATGCACACCACACTTTTCAGATTTTTGTGTGAAAAGAAACAAACAAAAAAAAGAAAATGAAGACTTTTCTTCCATTTTACATCTATGGTACTTTCTGTTGGTTTATCACAGAAATCCCCATTAATCTTATTAGGTTTGTTGGTGTAATGTAAAAAAAGATAAAGAGAATTAATGAATATACAGAAAGAAACATATTTGTGCTTCTTATCTGTTCTGATTATGCAGTTTGATGGGTTCTGAGAGAATTTATTTGCATAGCATATGGTTAACAACTTTGTTGCTGCTTGTTTCTGAGATATCTGATAAATCTCCCAGCCACCCAGCTGTGACACCATCATTGAGGTGCTTTTGAGAAGCGTCTCCACCCTAACGATTGAATTAAAAAAATCACCCTGCTTGTGTGTGCTTGGTTCATGGACTCATTCTGTCAACATGAGTGAAGCGATAAACAACAAAGAATTTCAATTATTTTTTTATCTTTTGATGAATCTTCCCCTGCTGAAGCAGATATAATTTAACAGCTACAGTTGTGGCTCAATTAAAACTTGGTTATTTTAGGGAAAAGGTCTGACAACTGCTACGGATGTGGTCCAAATTAACAATTAAGAGGATCGCTCCCGGTAAACAGCGACTTAAAAAAATCCGGATAAAGGTTCAGGTCCCTGTTATGTAATCTCAGCCCAGTTCTCTATAATGTATGCTGTGCAGAGTACCAAAAAAAAACACTGTGTACTTTTATACACATCATTTTCTGTAAGGTTGTAATCACGTAGTAATCCAGAGTTATTTTTAACTCAAATTAAAAATGTGTCAAATTTAAGCAGCCATGAGTCAAGATTTATGGATGAAACATCTCAACTTCAAAATGACAATGGGAACAAATGTGAGGCATATCAGATTATGGTATGGTGTAAAATTTTAGCTTTGCTGTAAACCTAACCAGGCTAAGAAGTTGTCTAATTTTTGTTCTGAGCTCACTGCTAACACTCACAAATCCTCTAGCATTCTTTTGTATATATGCTAAGTCTAATACACAAACCCTAATATATTTCAAAGGTTCTAATAATTGCCTCTAGTTTATTATATTCTGCATAATGAGATGCATAGGAAATAAAACTAAGGCAAATGTTAAAATGACAATAATAGTTTTCTTGGCTTACACATAGAACAACTAAATGCCGGTATGTGATAGGAATCCTTCACCCTTTTTAATCAAAAGTCAATTTAAATTAAAGTATCAATAGGTGTTCAACTATTTGGACCACACAGGACTCATATGGCAGTGAGTTTGTATAAATGTTGATAAATCCCCAGAGAGGAGGAAGGCTAATAGATAGTCAAATGGGTTTCCTATTTTAAAAACAAGTCTAGACACTGAAAATGTCTACATTTATGGAATACAAATCTATAGAACAGATTAATAATCTAGACTTTCACAATTATGCAGTTAAGTTTGTCGCTGTTTTCTCAGCTAAGTGAGTTTTGTGGAACTACAGTTAGCTTAGTAGCACAAACGTTTCATAATCTGTGGACAGAGCTAAAGATTAGGATGATTTCAAGGAGGCCTTCCAGCCTCAAAGACTTGGTGCTCAACAATAAATAAATATACCGGGAAAAAAATACCACTGAAGACATAAAAAAGATGTTGCAAGAAGAGTTTGACTGCACTAATGCAATTAAAATGTTTTATGTTGATTCAAAAGTAATAATTATTTTATCTTTTGAGAGACGCCTGTGTCATTTCCTATCAGAAACAAACTTGGTTGAATTAATAAATAAAAAGCAGTATAAATAATTTTGGAATAAACTGTAACTCTACACAACCATTGGTTCCCTGTGGAACCAATGACCCAATTCCAGCTAACAACAATACAAACAAGTATGTACAAAACAAACCTTGACTTGGGGCACTTGTGTAATTAAAGCTAATCTCATAGTTCTAATGAGAATGCATACTGTAGAATTACCCAGAACCACCATGACTTAAATCAGCTGATGTAGAGAGAACCACCTTCTGTTTTAATGGAGTCTCTGATAGTTGATATTGTGACAAATTTCTATAATAAAAACCATTTATGTCTTGATTTTTAGTATACGACTAGTGACTTATACTTATTCAATGTTAGTACATTGAATTTGTTGGCAAAAAGAGAAGATATAATATGTTATATGGCTATAACATTTGCATCTGCTTTTCTTGCTTCGGATTAAGTGGCATATAATTTTTAAGTGTACATATTGTTTTCCACTGTATTAACTTTATTCACATTTCTTTCTGCTCATTTCCAATTAGGCATCCAACCATGCTCAGGATTGCATATTTATGTTTGAGTGTGACACAGTTTCTGTAGGATCAGTCCTTCTCATTGTGACAATGAGAAGTAATCCAGAAAAAAAAAACTTTTTTTCCAGGATTACAGTTCAGTAGTGCTCACCTCTGGCCATCTTGGATGACTCATTCCAATTTTGTAGAAATTCTCTGATTTGCACTCTTCCTCTTGTTGAGGGTCTCGTTTACCCCAAGGGTAATGCATGCAAATATTTTTCTGGGTTTTGTGACAAATGAAAAACAGAATAACGAGACTAATGAGGTGCAATAGAGGAAAACTGGGTATGGAGGTAATGCTAATCATCAGACAGCCAGCACGCAGACTGTAAAGGTGCAATTGAATAATTCAGAATAATAAAATGTTAATGCCAATTTAAGTCAAATACATCACATTAAACTCAGAGTGCTTAAAAAACAACTCAAGTCAAGTTTGATTCTGTTAATTTAGTTGATTATGGCTTATAGCTGATGAAAACTCAATATGAGACCAACAAGAAAATAATCTTTAGGAAAGTAACATGGTGCAAACGCCTTCACAATTGTGTGAAAGACTGCTGATTTGACTGTTGTGAAGCTGAAAGTCATCAATGCCCTCTACAGGGAGTGTGTACCTGAAAAGGTAAATAAGCTGGCAGAGTATTCCAAACAAGCATGTCAATGGTAGTTTGAAGTGGAGAGGAAATCTGCAGAACAGACATGCTGCCTTTATAGGACTGTAAAGACGTTTGTGGATGGATTCAGAGCTTCAAGCGCCGACACACAAGGATGTATCCTAGGATATGGAGTACAACTCATATCTCACATGTCAAATCAATCCTGAACCACACAAATCAGATGGTTCTAGAAGAACTACTGCTCAGTGATTCAAAGTTGTCTTTGTAGAAGAAAAGAAATTTTAGAGTGAAGAGGCACAGAATCCAAGTAGCTTAAGGTTCAGTGTAAAGGTTCATATCCAGGGATGTTTTGCATGTCATTCGCTTTTGTTGGCCCAAAACCTTTTATCAAGTGAAAAATCTGCAATTTGCTAGTAGATTATAAGATGCTTAATGCTTCCCTCCATTGGCAAGTGTATGGAAATGTTCATTTCATTCTCCAGAAGGATAAAAGTACCAATACCAGATTGATTGACAATGGGATCAGTGTGGTTGGCTGAACAGCAAACTCACCTGCCCTTAACCTTATAGAATCGAAATGAGAGACACCAGAACCAATGCAGATACTGTAAGCCTAAGGTCACGAAGGGTGCTTTCACATTAGTCCTGTTTAGTCCATCTTAATCAAACTCTAGTTCGTTTGCCAAGAAAGTTCGGTTGGTTTGTGGAGGTGTGGAGGTCCGCCTTAAAATCTAGGTCTCTGTTTGGTTGAAATAAACTCCAGTGTGAATTGAATGCATATGTGAATGCCAAGCGAACAGGAGGCCTCTCCAAAAATAGGAAGCTATTAGCTCGTGATTTTTTTTTTTTGCCAAAGACAAAAGAGAAATCCTACAACTGCTAAAATCTCCAATTTTGTTTACATTTTGTGAAGGGAGAAGTTGTGCTCAGAACCTCTCAAAAACCTCTTCAGTTTTTGTTTTTTTTGTCATTTCCGTGGTTCTTGGTGCAGTGCACAGGCAAGAGGGGGATCGGGTTCCTCAAAGGGGTTTTGCTGGTTTGAGTGTGGTATAAAGCAAACTGCAACAGAAGAAAATGTAACAATTGTCATTTTTAGGTCCCCAGGTGTGAAAAAACCCTTAAGGCAGCGTAGCCTTTCTTAAGACCTAAAAGGAGCCATAGGTTGATTTCTGCCATACCATGCTATACTGATGGAGTAATTTATTCTAATATTTATTTTTTGAACAACTAAATTTGGGATTTTCTTTAGCTGTAAGCCATAAATTAACAAAATTGATATATGGATTTGACTTTTTACTTTGGAATAAATTAATTTTCCAGTAATATTTTAATCTATTGAAATGAATGTGTGTTTATATATATATGTATATGTGTTACATAATGCTTGTTCTTCACACTTATTCAAGTGTGAAGAACTTGAATAAGTGTTTTTTATCCAGCCTTACTCACTCACCCACATATTCAAGGACCTTACTTTCTGCTATTCTCTTTGATTCATACATCCCACCACAGCCTTTTTAAACTTCATCTTCGTCACACACGTATTTCTCCCGTTTTTCTACTCTCTGTGTGTTTCATTGTTTCTCTCCCCCTTGTTCAGACGCGTGACGCATTTTTCAGCCTTCTGGGAAATTTGGACACCATCTCATACATAGGCTGACCAAACCAAGCGGGAATCAGAGGGTCACGTTTTACCACGAAGCAACGTGTTTGTCGAAACACAACATTGTACAAATAGATATAGGGCCCTTCGGAGCGGCGCAAGTGACGACTCCTGTAAAAGTCAGGATCAAGTAGACCTGTACTGTACATGTCACCGACTTCAGTTGGCAAGAATATGTAGAAGTTTGCCTTGCCGTTAAAATCCATTTAATTCTTGGGAACACCTGAAGCAATAATTTCACTTTGTTGCAAAGTTTCCTCGAAATCTGTTTGTTATGTCTAAAGTCAAGTTGTTTTGGAGAACCAAGGTTAGACTGCCTACGGAAATGATTTCCCATCCTTGATCATTAATCCGAGATGCTGAATTGGTGCTTACGAGTCGCCGCTACTCCTTCCATGAAGATAAAAGCGAGAACAGAATCCGTCAGTAGATAAAAAGATACCTCTTTGTTCCCCCTTTCAGTTCTAAACAACCAAACTAATAAGCTGACATGAGTAAAATAAGCAGTAACACTGGTTGTCTGTGGGCAGCGGTTTCAGTCTCTTGCAACTAAAAGGCTACAGAAAATATAAGTATTCCTTTGTTGTTTCCATCTTTGCGAAGGTGATTTCAGTAGAGGTTGTCGATCTAATTCGGACTACTCTCCAGCCGATACAGGGCAGTGCTGCTCTTGTATTTCTTCACAACATGTCCGCAGCAGTCTATCTCATCGTACCGTTTGCTTGGATCTCTGAAGAGTGAAACTGACAGGCACCACAAGCAATCTTATTTCAACCAAAATAAATCTCTCATACTTTCAGTCGATTTGAAGCTAAACAGGTTGCCTCATTTACCCCATCGTCAGGAGTCTATAAATGGAGCCAATGAACTCTC
The DNA here is from genome assembly GCA_903067075.1 of Micropoecilia bifurca. Taxonomy (NCBI): domain Eukaryota; kingdom Metazoa; phylum Chordata; class Actinopteri; order Cyprinodontiformes; family Poeciliidae; genus Micropoecilia; species Micropoecilia bifurca. The sequence continues at coordinate 17,624 of CAEGAF010133892.1, read as the reverse complement.
TGTGAACTCTACGAACCCCTCAAGAAACTGTTTATTTTTCTGTCAGACTTTGCTCATGTGTCCATGAACTGCCATTACATCATTGTCATGGCCTTGTAATTTGAACGTGCAGCAGCCCCATTGCTTTCTTCGCCTCTTTGGATGTCGCCGCTGCTCCCTCGCTAATCAGATGCTCGTCTGCAGCTCGCCGTTGAGCAGGGCGGAGTTATGGGTCTCCAGGTTGGCATTGATGAGCATGGCTTCGTTAACCATCCGGCTCCGGTCCGCCCGGCTGTCGCTGCGCTCCATCTCGTCCAGGCCTGCCACCTTCTTCAGGCACAGAACATTCTGAAAGCTCTTCTTGAAGTTGTCGGACAAGAAGGCGTACAGGATGGGGTTGGCGCAGCTGTTGGCATAGCCCAGCGCCACCACAAAGTCGAACGAAGTCTTCACCGCTGAGGTGGGCGTTATGGAGCTGGTGACGGAGGTGACATTGAAAATGTAGAAAGGTAGCCAGCAGAGGACGAACACCACCACCACAATGGACACCATCCGCGTCACCTTGCGCTCGGAACGCTTTCGCTTGGAGGAACACACTCGTATTCCGGACGATTTCACCTGGTGAAGAGAACGGAAAGTGGTTTAAGGCATCCAAAATACAAAGCGAATCCACCGACGGAAACATTAATTCAATTCAAAAATACTTTATCGATCCCAAAGAGAAATTAAATGTTGCTGTAGCTCATATTAATTCAGTGTTCTTCTTTAAAGAGTTATTGTAGCTGGTAAAATCAGGATATTGTGTAAAATGGCAACAAATATGGTGTTTTCCAAAAAGAAGTTAAATGTATTTTAGTGGGATGTAATATTTATGTGAGTTTTTATAAAACATATTTTTCCTACTTCGCAATTGTCAGCTGCATGTGCATTGGTCTTTTACACAAAATCCCACTAAAATACTTTATGTGTGACAATATCAAACAATTATTCAGTGAGTTTGAATACTTTGAGAAACTTCTTTATAAAAATTAATTAACCTATCATTTAAGACCTAACGCAAATAAAAACTGCTACAAAGACAACACATTAATGCATTTTCTAATAAAGCGCCTAATTCTGAAATTCAAAGGTTAGGATTTCAAGACATTCATTCATCTCAGTTAGTTTTGATTTTATGGCACCAATTTATGGATAAAGTTATTTTAGAGGCATTCACAGTCCAAAAACACCAAATACTGCCACTTTAAATCCTCCTGGAACATCCAGTCCAATACAGTCCCTCTGAGTTCTACTCAATCAGTCCTTTTGTCTGGCTCAACTAAAGTAGTCCTAAAAAAACATTTTGTTAGAATATAACTTTAAAATGCTGAAGAAAAACTCCACTAGAAAATATGTTCTTTTTTCTTTTTCTAAGGTTTTGGACACAGTTTCTTTGTACAACCTCAATCTTCTCGTATAATCTATGAAGGATATGTTCTACAATTACAAAATGTACTGAAAAAACAAATGAGCAATATGAAAACAAAGATTTCCCTTCTTAAATTGTTCCCTATCCTGCTTGATCAGAAATGAACTGTAAACATCTAATACTGTATGTTAGCTATCTAATATCCAATGAAGTTGTGAAATTGATTGGTTTTGATTTTCACTGTTGAGAAAATACAAATAAAAAAATCAGCAAATATTCTAGTCTAGTTTAAGCACAAGTAAATATTTACTGTTCAGATAAATATGATCTGATTCCCGATCATATAGGGCTCTGGAATATTTGCAGTTGATTGACTCTCTGATAACAGCTAGTAGTTTAAATACCAGTGATCATGATCATTTGGATTTCATTCCCTTTATGTTATGTTATTTTCAGTATTGAAATATTTTTGCACAGTTGCCTGTCCAGAAAAAGACAACTGAAAATTGAGCTATCAGCTAAATATAGTCTTAAAAACTACATGAAATGGATTGTTGAAACATCACAATGTTCTAGTTCGAAGTTTTCCATTGTAGAATTCTTTTAGCGTAGTTCTTTGTCCAGATTGAGTAGAAGTAAGCATAAAACAATTGACAGTTTTGCTAATTTACCAAGCTAATTCCACATGAACTTGTTTCAAAAAGGAATGTTGAATCTTCGAGAACTTTTTGTGTCCAACTTGTTTTGTCCAGAACAAAAAACAAATTAAATCTTAGAACAAGCAGCACACTTGGACTGTCGGTGCCTCACCTTGATTATTATGAGCAGGTAGCACAGACATATCACTGCTAGGGGCATGAAAAATCCAATGGAGAAGGTGTAGAAAATGAAGATCTTGTAGTAGAGGTCCTGGGGCTCGGGCCACACTATCCCACACACCGGCAGTTGGTTCAGGCCACTGAAGATCATAGTTGGTAGGTTAACTATCAGTGAGATGCCCCACACTGTGACGTTGATTAGTTTGGCAATACGGGGCTTCCGCCATTTGGTGGATCTAATGGGGTGAACCACGGCCAGGTAGCGATCAATGCTCATCACCATGAGACAGAAGATGCTGGTGAACTGATTGAGAGAATCTGGTGGAAGAACAAAAAGAGGCTCATCAGAGGAAAGTTAGATGTCCCAAAGAAGGTAATAAAAAAGCTCTGTAAAATTATAATTGTTATCTATCTATCTCAGCCATTCACTAGACTATTGACATTTGACAAATATCAACTATCCTAAAACCATTTTATAGCTAATTTTTAGATCTATTAGCTATTTATTCTCTAGTTCTCTATTGTAACAGTTATGAAATAGTTTTTCCTTGACCTTTAAAATTGAGGCATTTCATAGTAAACTGAACGTGTAAAGACAAGATACTAATTCCTTGAAAGCACTGTAAGAATAGAGCAATTAGATTATTCTTAGTTGGTAATGACGCTAAAGTTAGCATCTACTTGGTAGATTCTGGTTGGTGGTGAATTAGGGTTTACTTTTAAAGTCCTCTTTCAAAGTTTTGTGGGAGTCTGGACAGTGTTTAATCCTGTCCTAAAAATTTAGTGGTCTAATTCTAGATTAAACAGGGGAAATCAAAGGATTTCTCAAATATGCATGAAAGAATCAAGGCAACACTACAGCTATATTTTTGATGAGGGAATAATATAAGATTATGAAAAGCACAAAAAAATCAATTTTAAATAATGCTTCCCTTTTCAATAATTCATTCAAGATATTGGAATCTTGTATTTAACATTTTATGCAAGAGTCGATATGAAAAGCTGCTTTAGACAAGTGGCTATGATTAAAATGTCAACACCTGCATTGCTAAAACAATAAAACCTTTTCATAACTCATGGGACAACATTCTCCAACAGATCCGGGACCACAGGGACATAATTGTTAGCTCTGGCTAAATGGATTGACACTTAGTTTGTTTTATAGCGACTATGCCAGATAATGACTCAAGGATAATTTCTCAGTTGGGAAACCTAAAAGTCCTCCTTCATACATTAAAAGCTGTTGCCGCTGTCCACAATGACTCATCAGCCTTCTGCTTTCCACCCACCTACGGTCATGATCACCCGGCACAGAGCCTCTCCAAAGGGCCAACGGACCAGCGCCAGCTGCAGAGCGATGAACGGCAGGCTCATCATGCACAGGACGTCCGCCACCGCCAGGTTCAGGATGTAGATGTTGGTCACCGTCTTCATCTTGGCATAGCGTAGGATCACGTAGATCACCAAGGTGTTGCCGCATAGTCCCACGGCGCACACCATGAAGTGGATGAAGGTGAGGACGACCGAGCTGGTCTTGTCCTGATGGAGCTCTCTGGTGTCTGAGAAGTTGCCGCTCGGGTCCGAGTCATTCTCCTGGTTGTAGGTGTCGTACAGGAGGGGCTCGGGGATGGTGATGTTGGGGGATGGTGGGATGTAGGGCCACACATCCAAGGCCATGACTCAAAGACTTGAATCAGAAGGTTTTATGGGTTTAAGATAAACTTGGTATGAAAGGTAATGGGTTTTACTTCACTGCCTCAAAGCACTGATTTCACTGAATAATAATAAGGTTAAAAGGATTCATTAAGGTTTAAAACTGGGGGAAAAAAACAGCAGCCAAGGATAGAGGCAAGTGGAAAATTTGTAGTCTAAGGGTTTGGGGACCTGGGGACTGGAATGACTGGGGACTTTTATGTTCAAGGAGCCACAATGATCACATTCCAGCGGTACAGAGGAAGTAAAAAAGAGCAAAGTCAATCTATGGAGAGAGAAGAGCAATAAAAAACATTAAGAGTATATATCCTTTGACCAGTAATAATGAGACTTGTGTAATAACCATGGTAACAGTTACAGCGTGACTTTACAAAACCGACTGCACACGTTCACCCTTAGTAATATTTAATGTGTCCCTTCTCGATATTGTGCCTCTATACGTTCAGTTTGTTTTCTTCCATCATCTGTAATTGCAGCTTTCTTGCGAATCCCAGCAAACTTTGGCAGACAGTCACATAAACAAGACGACGGGCCATTCCGGTTTTCATAAGAGGTGCAGTAAAAATAACTTTTGGCCATTTTCATCTGCATTTGAGATGCACAGTGGGGGAGTGAAAACATGAGGGGTGGTGGTAAGCACTTCGGGGTTTGTAACAGAACAGCCACAAGAACACAGACGGAAGAACATCCTGAATAAGCACACAGGATTGTTTTTTTTTCTTATTAATGGCACGTATACATTTTTTGCTCGGTCCCAATGGGCTTTCTATTTTCCTCTCACTTTCTAACACAGACCTCATTTCGAGTATTCCGCCTCGTTTGTGTGTATATGTATTGGATTGTGTGTGTGTGTGTTTTGCCTCCTGCGCAGATGCATACATTCATACATTCGCCTGAGCAAAAGAGAACGATGAGGGCACCGCGCTGCCAGAGTTGAATGTTTATTCAATTGATCTCTGGGACAAACAGCTCTGACACTGTGGCAGGATCACTCACTCTCCACCCCCCTGCGGTGACAGCGACTGTCTCGACGGGGACAGACTACATGAGTTCAGCTCTCAGAGTTGATTTTTTGGAGTAGTGGTTTTTGTGTCTGAAATGATCAGAGTAAAGATAAAAAACTATGAGAATTTAACAAAAAGAAAAAACTTTTTCTTTAAAGGCTCTTAGGGAGAGTAATTTATTCATCTGTTAAAAGTATCTAAAAAACTAAAGTGGTACAAAAACTAGTGTGTGTGCCAGAAAACTGCCCCTTCTTTTTCCATTTTGGACATATTAATACAGATAAATGTAGTCGAGATGCGAGAAATTCAGTCATTTCCATTCCAGTTTGCACTTTGCACAAAAACGTATGGCTGTCACATGGCAATGTGATGTCATTGCTTTGATTTTAAACAGAAACACTACAGTTGTTCCTACTGCTACTGAAATAATCAAATGTATTAATCCAGCTATGATAATCCTAACATTATTAAGTATAACAGTAAACATCAACAGTGGGGTAGTTTTCTAGTACTTATTGCAAATTTTTTTTATTCCTTTTTGGGATTTTGCTTTTACAGTATAACCCTGTGGATATAACAAGCTAATATTAGCTTAGCAACTAGCCTGCATTCAACTGCTTTACAGAGAAACCACTGATAGGTTGACCAGAATAGTTTTAAAATAGCATCTTAATACGAGTCAGGGGCCGATTAAAGAAATCGGCCCCTGACTCGTATTAAGATGCTATTTTAAAACTATTCTAAGGAAATCGGCCCCTGATTTCCTTAATTTTGAGAGTTATGTGATTGGCCCATACTTCCATGGGAAGCTGATCTTATCTACCTTGCCAATGCAATAAAAATCAAACATTGCCCTCTTTTGCTCTGCTGTGAGAGAGGTTTGACCAGGTCACGTCTGCACGTTCACGGTTAACAATAGTCACACCACTGTTGCCGGGTCAGCAACTTTCTTGCAACATTTCAGGCAAAAACATCAGCTTGGGCCAAAATCTCCATCAGCAGGTCAGGGTTTTTAGAAATCGGTAATCAATGATCAGCCAGAAAACTGCAATCGGTGCACCCCTAGTTCCAAAGCATAGTTTAATATTGAACCAGGGACAACCATCAGTCATATAAAGGCTTTAAAACGGGAGTTGTTGTTTGGTTAATCTATATGAAGTGTTTTATGTACATTTCCACTCAGCCAGGTTTGAATTGATCACTGTGCAGCAACAGGTGGGGCAGAGGGAGGATTTTGAGCAGCTTTAAAAACATACTTACTGAAACTGCCTAGACTCACAATCAAGTTTAATGACATCAGCTGTAGATTTAACTGCACAAAGCAAAGATTCAGAGCAGAATTCAAACTGCACCTGCAGCTTTAGTATGCAAAGGTCCACACTATCTTCTCAATAAAAACTGAAACAAAAGAAACAGTGAAGCTAAGGTGAATTTCTTTTTCCTCTGAAAGTCTCCCTGCCAATTGACTGTGACATCTGTGAATGCTGCGGGGAAACGCAGCGGGGGTCAGAAATGATTCAGGGAATGAAAACACCAAGAAGAGGGGGTGATAGTTTCTGAATTCAAATGTATTATTTACTATTATATATTATTCTTTTTGAATAAGTGGTTAAGTTTCAAGAAGGGAATTGCATTCTTTTCCCTACCGAAGAGCTCGATATGACGGATGTCTGGGAGGATGAGGGGAGTGAGTCAGAGGCAGGACAGGTTTGGACTTCTGGAAAGCAGCGATGATTACTTTTCTAGGGGTTCAATTCAATTTGGCATAATCAAAAAAAAGGACAAGTTATTATTTTGTTCTGGCTGCAAACAGAAGGTCTAATAGTGAGCTTGCTCTGTACTCTGTGTGTGAAAAGATGAGGATGAGGAGGAAGCAGTATGAACAGCTCGGCTTGTTACAGCCTCACAGTTAACCTGCAGGAAGCAAAAAACGTCCAGTTCAACGGGACGTTTCAAAGAGAAGCAACGTGGAAAAACTGGTCACTTTCAGCAAACAAGACAGCGGCAATACAATTTTTAATTTCAAAGTAGTCCATTAAATAGTATGAAACTTGTATTTGGAGTAAAAAAAAATCATAAATCTGTTAGTTTATCTTGTTTTGTTGCCATTGTTTTCTTACCAAGAAAAAGCAAAACTTCCCATATAAAGCTTTAGCATTAAAATTCCAGTATTCACATGAGGGCCACAAACTAGCGCAGCGCAGCGTCCAAAATGTCAGTCCCTTTTTATTTATTTTTTTTATTTATTTTTTTTTTTACTTACGTTCAAATCAGAAAGCTCCATCGTCACTGTGTCACGTCCTGGTTGTCCCACGGTAGAGCACGCCGAGTCCCGCTGCTCCCAAACGGGGCTCCGACCCGCGGAAGAGCCGCATCCCGCCAGCCTCTCCATCCACCTGCTGTTCAGCAGCTTCTCCCAGAGCCGCCGTTCACACTAAGTCTCTCAAGTCATTTCTGTTTTATTTATTTATTTTTTGTTTTATTTATACATTGATCTCTCTCTCTCTCTCTCTCTCTCTCTCTCTCTCTCTCTCTCTCTCTCTCTCTCTCTCTCAAAAAAAAAAAAAGAAAGTCCCGATCTTGGAGGTTGAAATCGTGAAGCAACACAGGTTGTGTTGGGAGGAAAGACCGGGGCAAAAAGGGAACCGTGCGCTCGGTGTGCGCGACGATGAGTCCTGGCACCGGAACCACCGCGAAGAGTGAAGAGAAGCGGCGGGACGCAGAGAGATGGGAGGAGAGGAGGGAGAGGATAGGAGGGTGGTTGATGATGGTCGTAGACAGATTATTAGGAATACCGAACGCGTCACCGTTTTCGCGTCGGTGAAAACGGTGTTGCGGTATTTTGCTGATTTGAGTCATGAATTGCCCCCTCCACCGCCTTTCGCTTCTCTGAAACTACTGGTTCTGTACGGTTAAAGTGGTTCCCTGCACCAATATCCTACACACAGATGAAAAAAAAAAATACAATAAAGACAGACCGCAGAATTTCTATGAATCGGGATGCCATCAAAAAACATTTTTCTTCCCAGAAAGTGAAACATTTTTGATTATGGTTACTTCTGGCTGATGAAAATGTACAAATAAGCCACACACAGGATCAACTGGAATTTATATAGACCAATAGAATTTTTTTTATTTTTTTTTGGCACAGAAACGTTATTCTATGACGTATATGGCCTACAATTTCATGGTGAAGACTATGCATCTATAATAAATTGGAAAATTAAGTGGAGGGAAAAATGTACTAGAATATAAATCACACTACGCACACCTATTGTTATATGTATTGTTAAATTTTTTGATCGTAGATGGTGTCAGTGAGTTATTTTACTGTAGCTGTATCATATTAGGAAAACTTAAAATGACAACAAAGTTGTAGAGTAATGCAGTGATATTGATAGAGCCATAACTCCACAATCACTGCTCTACTCTTCATTTTGGTCACTAAGAGGCAGATGGATTATTGACAATTGATTTATAAACTGGTCAAATATTGAATCCAAGCAAAATTGCAATATGACATATTGCGCAAACCTGTTTAAACTGCAGTTTGAAGATGCATGTTGTCTTCAAGATCACTTCTTGTCTTGAATTATTGGAATAAATTGACTTTTTAACAATACTCTAATTCGATGCAATATGCCTGAAAAAGTTAATTTAATGCATACTGTACCTGGACTCTAGGGGTCCAAATGCTTCTCTTTTACATCCTTGAGATATTTCATTTAGCTGATTCTTGCCAAAGCGAAAAATGAAAAGTCGACCGCAAGATGCAGCAACGAACCAATGTAAACAGAGCGTATCTTCACATTCATATGGCTTCCCCTGAAATTATCCTAAAGTGCCATTCAGGCCTTGTACGTGCTGAACACGACGGCGCGGACCACTGTTGGCCAACAGTGCTGGCACTCGGATGCAGGGCTTTAGGAAAAAAGCCCCTTTTCCCTGGTCTTTATACGAAGGAGACCATTTCGAGCAGAGAACGGTTGACGGGTATATCTCACAGTGACCTCTCTCAGAGGAGAACTTCATGGGAAAATGTCTTGCACTCATCTTAACTTAGCAACACAAAAGTGCAGCTATTATTACCAGCAGCTGTTGTCTTATCAAAGATTTATAGCCCTATTTGTGTCCAAAATGATAGGGAGGATTGGCGATACTCAGAGAGGGGAGAAGGGACGCAAGAAGTTAATAGAACGGGATACTGAGGGTCTCCTGTCTTCTGTCAGGGCGAGGATTGCCGTCATGAACGAGCAGAGGTCTCAAGCACCGGATGGTTCAGAAAATTCTCATTGGCAGCTTAGTCAGGGATCTGTTTAAAGGGGCATATCATTACTTTGAAAAAATTAGTCATACAAGTCTCTTTCTTCTTCATTTCACCCCTTTCTCTACAGTGTTCGTTGACTAAAGAATAGTGTGTAAAAATACAAGTCTCTCTCACCCTCTTTGCCAGATTGGCCATTGGCGGTCACCTGAATTAGATCAAGGTTTCCTCATGTTAAGATTGTCTTCCCCTCATGTCCTTGTGCTATAGAATATCTACAGTACCTAGAACAACTCAGGTCACCCTCCACTAGCTTCCCATAGTAATGTATGTTGAAGTAATACCCTTGAAGTGATTCATTTGGAGGAACCCTTGACAAGACTTCAGCCTTACCCCACTGAACAAGATTGACCTTATCTAGTGTGTTTCTAGAGTATCCATACTCATTGTGCTTTTTGACATGGCCTTTCTAAGATGAGTTCAAAAGTAATGTTTTTGTTTTTGTCCCTCTTTGCTAGACCCTTAAATCAAATCCATTGCAACTACATACTTTTGAAAGTCCTCTAATTTGTAACAAACAGGTTCAAAAACCACAAATCAGCAGGTACTGTCCCTCACCTACCACAGCAAAGTCCAGTCCGTCTCCTAGCAATCCAAGTGGAGCTCCAGCATGGTTGGTCAACTGGTTTTACCGCTGTATGCGCTGTACAATGGCTCCTGGGAAAAATACGAGGGTTTTGTTGTTGACTTGTCACCTAGAAACCGTTTGCTGCATTCTTGTTGGTTGTACAGCGGGCTCTACTTCTGCTTTTCAAACTTGTGCTGTTGTATAATTGCGCTTCTGTTTTGCAGCCATTTTCATGCCAGAGTTTAAACGTTGAGTTAGGGGGCGTGGCAAACAGCAGATTATTTGGATTTAAAGCGACAAGGGGCCCTAAAATAACCCATTTTGAAATGAACTCAAAATAGGAAGAACTGAGGGGACTAGAATCTCAGTTTTTATCTATGTATTTGAAAAAATGCAGTGAACATGTTTTGTATAGCATGTTCAAGGAAGCATAATGGCTCACCTTTAAATATACAGTCAGACTCAGAATGGCATGGGCTTACATAAAAGTTTCAATCTCTGGAAGTCCAAAGCTGAAGAGACGTGGAGCTTTACTTCCAGAAACATGCAAGTCACACATTTCAGGATTTTTATTTGTAAACAGTTTTGAAAACCAAGCATAATTTTTTGTACATTTCACAATCATGCAGTACTTTATAGTCAGCGACAGTGTGTGGTTATAATGACGTGAGGTTTCTAAATATCATATTAATGTAAATAAGGTAATTTGTATTTCAATTCAGAAGTTTATCTCCACTTTCCAGTCCTCTTCCTCCCGAGTCAATTAATTTCCCCATTCGGATTAACCTTTCTAATATGCAGAATTATTTGCAGACATTACAGGGGGACGTCTGCTCCGACGTGTCTCAGAGTTTATATTAAATTAGGAGAGGAAATGAGACATGGCCTGAGGGTTTGTGGTCTCAGGGACAGTTCATGTCAGACTTGCTCAGGATGCAACAGCAGCATCGCTCCAGCAGACTGAGTCTAAATGTGCGTCTGGATAAATCTCATGCAGTGCTCTGAATGAATTACTTCTCATTGCCAGTGCATAACTGAGGTGAAGTGATGTAGTGTAGGCTGCACAAGGTCAACATTTCACCTTCACTTCAGTCTCTTAAAAAAACTTTGAAGATTCCATTATGTAGAAGTTAGTGGTTTAGCCATAAGAAGTAGAAGAAAATTTTTTTCAAATACCTTCAAAAGCCAGAACAACTTGAGAATTAGGACTTTGTTTGTCTAAGCTGAAAGTTAAAGTGAAATCAAAGATGTTTGCTGCAGGAAGATCCAGACAGAGCATTAACAACACATTTCTGATCACTGGGTCAGCTGCAAGCCGTATTCTTGTCACCTATTTCTAAAAGAAACTTAAACATATTGATTTGAAGTAAAGTGTGTGCTATATTCTGAGTATGTTTATGTCTTCCAGAAGGCAAGGAAACGGCTGCTAGTGTTAAAACAACCAGACACTAAAAACAGACGCTGGCCGTCTGAGTTACTAAACTAGATCAGGTTTAGATTAAATATTTAGGTAGCAAGCTAAATTTTTAATTCCCAGGTCAAATATAAAAGACAGAGCTAAATATTTAGTTAGCAAAATTAAAAATTTAGCCTAACTAAAAAAAGGTTAGCAACCGAAATATTTAGTTAGCAAGTTAAATATTTATTATATCAAACTAGATATTATAGTTTGCTAAATACTTAGCTTGAAAAATATTTAATTTGAAAATTAAATATGTAGTGAGCAAAATAAATATTTAATGTAAAACAGACTTAAATGTTTAAGTTTGACCTAAATATTTAATTTTCAAAAATAAATTTTGCTCTCCATATTAAATATTTATTTTGCCAACTTAATGTTTAGCTTCCTAACTAAATATTTGGTTTGGCAGTCTTTATTTGTACATGTAGTAAAAATATGACTTGGAAAAATGAATACCCACATTTTCTGTTATTTTTTAAAATATTTTACAAACCCCATACCAAACATCCTTCATAGCTAACGTGATTTTCTCTTTTTCTTCCAATGCTTGACAATCAAACCCAACCAAAGTCTGATGGATGATAGTGTGACATCCTGTCATGCATTCATGATACGATAATTAGAATATAAATTCATTTCCCATCAGAAGTCCTGAAGATCTCCACGGTTGCAGACGGTGCTTAGCCTCTACTCGGCTTAATTCACCAATTAAAATGCTAAAAGCAATTTGATCACAACCCTGATCTTATTTGAAATGTATTTATTGATGCAAAATAATAATAATAATTTGAAGCTTTATACTACTTTTGCGCTTCGGAAGCAAATGAGCTTTTTGTGCCTGTGATCGACACAGAAGAACAATTAAAAAAAAAAAAAAAAGATTTTACCGCTCATTACCTCGACTGATGTGGCGCTTTGCAATTAGAGGCGGTTCAAAGGGAATCACTGGAATAAAAGCAATAATTTAATCATGTTTTTTTTAAGTTCTTCTTGTTCTGTGTGCTCTAGTGCTTAAAACACGTCTGAGTTTTCTGCTTCTCCTCTCCACACAAACACATCCACACGACCTTTGGACTTTAAGTCAACAGTTTCCCGACTCGGCCTTAAACTCTTACACACAGGGGAGTCAACATGATGCCTGGTTTGAAGTCGCTTCCGATAAGGCAAAAAGATCAAACGCTCAAGATCAGACGCTCTCTCTCCCACTCACTGCTCTCCTCTCTGACTCGTCTTATGCAGATGGGAGAATCCACCTGTCTCCTCCACACCGCCACAAACAATATGAAAGGTCAAACGTCTTATTCCTTCCTTGATTGACGAAGAACACAAACTTGGAGATTTATTTATTTATTTTTACCTTTGAACACAAACTTCTTGGACTGTGATAGCTGCAAATACTGCTGGTGGTACTTAGGTTGCCTTCAAGGAAAGTTTGGTATTAACCATAGGGAGTTAAGCTCAAAATGGGATTACACAATTAAGCCACTTTTATACTGATTTATAAAAAAATTGTCATGTACCAATTATCCACTGCAACTAGTTTAACTTTTTTCAATGGAAAAACTGATGAAGTCCAAGTGCTGTTGTGTCTTAAAACTGGTCTGGATGGAAGCATCAGTATTTTCTACTTTGGTATGGGTCGGTTTTAAGCCCTTGCAGTATGATGAACCTTGAGTAAAAATATTATGGGTCACCAAGGCAAGGTAACGATGCTGCTAAGAAAAAAAATACAACATACAGATTATTAAAGTGATAGTATAGCTGTCGGTGTTATTATTTTGACTTCGTATCTTGTCGATTTGAATTTTTTTGTACATGTTTAGTTTCAATTATAGAACCAAATCTATTTAGCCATTCTTTAACACCAATAATGGAAAGCGAGTCGCAGTTCATCACCAAATGAGACAGAGAACCGGCATAAGGGGAAGGATCCAACAGAGTATAATGCTGTGCTTATTTGACATGCAAATATCACTTTTATGTCCAAACTAATTTCACCTGCATGCCTAGGTTGGTATTGGTCTAAGAAGAACTTTGGGTCAAGCTTTGTGTCCTAGATGAAATGAGCTAAACCCTGTCTAGCTTATTAAAACTAAAATATTTAAAATATTTTAGTTAAAAATATTGTTAAGCATAAAAATGAATCTGTCTGTTCAAACGTTTTAAATTCCATCTGTAGTTTCAACACCATGACTGTCAGAAATATTTCCTGTAAGCTAAATTTATTTTACATGAAAGTGGATAAAAGTGTGACTTTAGCATTACCCCCTGTTCATCTAGCTGTGGTATTTAATAATAGTCAGCTATGAAATGATAGACAGTTAATATCTTTTAGAATAACCATATATCCAAGTGATATGAACATCTTTGGTTTGATTTCTTTTAAACCTCTGAAGTGAACAAAAACAGAAGGCCTATGTCGAACTAGCTGTTAGGTTTGCACCTGTCTGATGTTTTATTTTCATTTTTATTGTTTTTTTGTCTTCTTGCTGTTACCAATAAAACCTTCACAGAACTCCAGAAACCCAAACTAACCCCTCAGAACTCCACACAGCTAGAGTAAACTCTGGTGACTCTTAATTAGTCACGTTTCCATTACAAGTGCAAATCTATACAAATACATACATAGATACAAATCTATGTCTATATTCTACTAATGTGGGGGAGGGGGGAAAACACAATTTCGCAACTGCGTTGTTTAAATTATATAAGAAATAAAGTTAAAATCACGTTATTAAGCTTGTTCAGGCAACAAGTCATTCAAACAGTAAACAGTTACAGGAGATATATTCAAGGCTGCACAGTGGCGCAGTTGGTAGAGCTGTTGCCTTGCAGGAAGAAGGTTCTGGGTTCGATTCCCGGCCCCAGCCTTTCTGCATGTTCTCCCTGTGCATGCATGGGTTTTCTCTGGGTACTCCGGTTTCCTCCCACAGTCCAAAAACATGACTGTTAGGTTAATTGGTCTCTCCAAATTGTCCCTAGGTGTGCATGGTTGTTTGTCCTGTGTTGCCCTGCGACAGACTGGCAACCTGTCCAGAGTGTATCCTGCCTCTCGCCCGGAACGTTAGCTGGAGATAGACACCAGCCACCCTCCCGACCCCGCCAAGGAACAAGGGTGTCAAGAAAATGGATGGATGGGTGGAGATATATTCATAATTCATCCAAGGTGCTAGTGCTAACCATTTGTACAGGCATTGAAGTGACAAGCTGCTAATACTTGGGAGCACTACTAATGCAGCGATTAGTTGGTAATGCTACGATTTCCCCAACATCTGCTTTTGTAGAACATCTTTGGTTTTAAACTGCTTGACCAGCAGATCAAAACTTTTAATGTTTATGAACTCGTGAGTTTTATAAACTTTAACTTAGCCGCTACCAGGCCAAGACTTGGTGGTTCTTGAGTTAAAAGTTTAAGAACTACTGCTTTAAACATTTAAAGGACAGACACTGATAGAAAACTTCAGCTTTTCCTGTTTTTTAACCACACTGTTTTTATTTGGACAAGGTGCTACTGGAAAAAGCAACTAAATAAGTACAAAAATAGAGGTGTGAAAACCCATTTTCAGCTCTGTCTCTTTGCACCCAGTCGTCCAGCTCACATACTATAATTACACCTTCTCCTTGGTCAGCCCACATGACTCCCGGCACGCTAAGCACACAAACACACTTTGGGAATGACTGATTGAATCGGCGGAGCACCCAAAAGGAGGAACCTTGACTCCACGTTGGCAGGCAGAACTCTACAGCGGGGGGAGAGAGAAGTAGGCATTCCTTCTGATATGATTTATCTGCTTTTAACAGCCTTGACTCTTGGTGACAACGCGCCTCTGTGGCACATAATATCGCGCTCCTTGTGTGATTCAACCATCGCCGAGGGCGAGTGCCAAGGTGCTGCGCGTCAACCGGATCGTCCGACTTGGACAAGCAGAAGCGCGCTGAACCCTCAAAGTCAAATACATTAGAGGGCGGTTTTGAAGGTTCTTCTGCTGGGTTTCCTTTGGTCCGCTGCAATAGCAGTGTTTAAAACAAAACCAATAACGGACATTGCGAAACAACAGGGTAGCTCTCAATGATTCATGCTAGGTGTGTTTTGTGGACAGTTTTTTGGGCCCTCATAAATGTTTTTGTGTTTTGACAGAATGGACTCCTACTTGAAGAGAGCAGACTGATGGACAGACATCCTGATGTAATCATTTTTGTGGCTGTTTGTCGTTTTTGGGGCAGATTTTCTTTTCATTTCTCCTCCGACATTTTTGCATGTCTTTGTAGTCATTTTGCAACTGAGGTCACTTTGCATCTCTTTGAATGTGGGATGTGTCCTCTTTCTTAGTCACCTAGTTTTTCCTTTCTTTTTTAAAATTGCATCTGGTTAATTTGTGACAGATTTATCATTTGCATATTTTTTTTGTGTCGGTTTGAACTCAGAGATGACCTTTCTCAACATTTAGGGGCCTGGAGGCCTTCAAAAGGTGCAATATTTATGAAGTGTTGCAATGAAAACAAAAGTCTGTGATAGCACATCAAAGTATTTCCAGAAGTGAACGATGTTCATCTGCCTGTTTAGAATTCAGTAAGCTTTGGAAATGATCCATAATTAATTTAAGATCAATTTTAATCTTTAAACCTGAGAGCAGAGGGGTTTTCTTTCTTTGTCTTGTTAAAGAATGTGGGTAGCCACGAGAATTCAGCTGCTTCCTGCCAGAAAAATATTTTAGTCTATAGCAATTTCCAAGTTCCAGCAAATTTTAGTTTCCTGTGGTGCCTGTGGTGGAGACAAAATAGTTGTCAGTAAGTTTACTGCTTGTACTGTTACGAGTTTGGTTAGCTAGGGTTGGTTTGCTTCTAGTTGGTTAGTCCTACATGTGTGAATACTAATAGGTTAATCTTTAATTCTGCTGGTGATTAACATCAACATATTCAATTTTCAATTGACGTTTTAATACTACTGTAATTGTCAAAAAAATGTTTATAATGTATGAATCTCTTTTCATTTTAGTTGAGAATAAAGACAATTTACCCTTCCAACAGATTTATGACAAGATAGTTGAAATTTAGAAATTTTCATACAAAAACATACAGAAAAGTAACACAGCTTTTTACCATCTTCTACCTCTACTTGTTGCCGTTTTATTTCCATCGCTGCATTTGACTTCATTGATTTTGTCCTTTTTTTTTCAGTAATTTTACATAGTCAAACAGGTGAGTTTTGGAAACTTTTCTTAGGCAGCTTCAGCAGAGCTTTGCTGTTCCGAAACTAAAGTTTAATTCCCCCATGTAGTCGATAGTAGAGAAGAAACAGAAGCTGACTTTTTTCCAAAATATTCTGCCACGGCTGATCCACAAGAAGAAGTGTAGGACCCAAAGGAGAAAACTCACTCAGAGATGGTTTGTTACAGTCTTGCGGTAAATTATTCAAGAGGCTGGCAAGAGATGGGAGCTAGAAGGTTGAGGAGTTGTAGAAATGGGAAGAAACCAAGGTTTGCCAAAAGCCTCCCCGAGGTGGAGGTGGTACTGAAGTAAAGAGTCAGACAAGAGAGGTTGAAGGTCAATTCCGTGGTGAGCTTGCCCTTAAACACAGACAGGAAGCAATAAAATAATCTAAGTAGGTGGATGATAGAACAATCTAGCAAACAGATTTATTAAACAGTCTGATTCCTGGAAATGTATCAAATAGTTGAAACAGCCAACATGAAACATATCAAAAGGTCATGAATTTCTCAGTAAGCTTATTTCTTGCTAATTATACATATACCTGGACAAGGGTAAACCAAGTTTTTGTAGAGGTTATGGCTTCAAAACAACATATTTCCCCATTATTTCTACAGTTTAAAGTTCTTTAAGATGCCAGAGAAAGTACCAGAAGGACCGGTGTTTCCCCAGCTGTATGGAGCGACCCACATTTACTACTGCCTAGAAAACAGATGAGTCCGACCCAACACTCGCATAAAGGTGAGACTGTTTGAAATATTTAGTTGGAAAGCCATGAGCTACATTTGTTAAGAAGCTAACTCCATGCTAACAACCAAAGAAGCTGGCATGATTTAACTAGCTAATCTAGTTGGTTTTGCCTTTTCGGGTTGAGGTGTTGCATGTTTTTGGACAATTGTTTCCTTTGGTTTTGGATAGTGTGCAGATGGAAGGATTTTTGCTGTTACGTTTTTAATTTTTGAACTATGATGCAATGTAATCAGCTACTGGGAGCAGCTAATTAGCAGAAAAACTCACATAATACTAGGGACTAGGGATGTGCCGATCAGGTTTTTTCCTGCCAATCCCGATACCGATCACCCCTGAGGGCCGATCGCCGATTCCGATCCCCGATACCGATCACATAATTATTATTTATTT
>CAEGAF010133884.1:0-11951 GCA_903067075.1 Micropoecilia bifurca | reverse complement strand
AGAAAAATGTTGTTGGAACGTAAAGAATGGGAATTAATAGATCTTTGTAAAAGAGAGTTTAAATATGCTGGAGCCAAACCGAGTTTTTGGTTGGGATCAATGCATTTCTTCAGACAGCAACAGAGAGAGAAAGTGGAGGAGAACAATCTTTTCACAAATTATCTGACTCATAACAAATTGTCATGACATGGTGACAGCTTTAATACATGTTAACATATTCTTTATGCTGCAGCTTTAAGAGGATCGACCTGCTGGTCATTTCACTCCTGAGTGTTAACATCAACTCCTCTCACTGGCAGTCTTACCTCATCCCTTGTGTTTGGAACTACACAGACAACCAGGAGACTCTGAATCCCAGAATGCACTGCTAGCTCTTTTTCCTACACAGCTTCAGGTGAACAAAGGACTTCCTGTCTGTCTATAGCCTTAGGGAAGATGTGCTTCTAGTGACGGAGACAGGAACTGCATCTCTGAAGAAAGATGACCCACTGATGTGGTTGACCAGTCGCTGGTTTAACTGGTATCTGTCTCCCGGCTGAAGATAAGCTTAAGCTTTTTTGAAATTTTGCAGAAAGAATTTAAATACTTAATTGCCCAAATATAGACGCTGTCTCTGATCCTGTTGACAAATCAAAGCTGCTGCTTAATGAATTTACACATTGATTTCAGAAGTAATTCATTGTGATTTTCTCATGATCCGAGAAACATACAGAACTTCCTTATTCTACAGAAAGGTTAGAAAAATCCCTTCATGTTGCTGAATACATTATAAAAGTGCAAAGCAAATACATGGGACTAATGGATAAAATTATACAATAAGTGTAATAATAATAGTACAAATGTATATTTTTAATATTAATCAATGTAGTTTAAAATATTCTACAGTACAAACAACCATTATGGAGTGTAAGTTGCAGCTTTACATATTTCTTTCTTACCTTAACAAAAGGAAAATTAATTATGAGAAGAACACATTTCTTTATTATGTTTTTTTTTCTTTTTCCAGGAAGCATAACTTGTTTAATTTGTGTTTTTATGATGGTGTAGTGATAACTCATTAGTTTATTCCTTTGGTTATAGCTTCTTGCTTATTCTTATGTTTTGATAGTTTCTTATATTTAACCTAAAACTGATGTCAAGACATGGAGTCTTATAAGCACTTCTCTGTTTTATGATATTTTGATCTGTATGTTCTGCAACAATGGAGTCAGACTATTTCATATTATACAAGAACTCAACCCACCAATCCTTATGACCAATTTTTTTTTTTTTTTTTTTGCAGCAGCAGCAGACTTGCTTTGTGCATGTGATTGGAATCCATTTTCAAAAAAGTGATGTTGATTTGCAGTTCATGGGTAAAATAATAAAAATTGCAGATTTCTTATTTCCGTTTTACCAAGAACCATTTATATAACAATCAAAGCAGCACAGACGTCCTTGAATGCTCTCCCTGATGAAACTGGTACCTAAAGGAAGCTCTTTGGGAATCTACCTAGATACAGCAGATGCCTGGATATGAATTAAAACAATCCCTTCTGATTTCTTTGAGTTAGGCTTAATGTTGCTTTTACTTTTCTACAACCTCATCAGTTCTGTAATACATTATTTTACATGTATACATTGTTGAAAATATGTTCTGAAACAAACTAATTTCTGCATAAAATATTTGAAGGTGGGAACTGTTAACTTTGAAAAATAATTCTGATGTTTGTTTTTTTTTTACTCAGCTCTGATGTTGGATGATACATATTCACTAAAACTGAATTGTTCTAAACTCCATGAGATTTTCTTTTCCAGAACCCATAATTTGCTGACTGGAATCCACCTGTACCAATATGACAGAAGGTCTTACTTTCTGAGAATGACCAACAAGTGTCAGTGAATAAGTGATCACGTTTCCTGAACATGACACGATGTCACTCCTACTGCGCCACACAAGTACAGTCTTGACTATAAAGTGAAGGAAGGATTGAAGTTCCTTTCATTCAGCAGTTTGACCAAGATGACACCTGCACACTTTGTCTTCTGGCTCACATGTCTGCTCCTGGTGAACATGGGTGAGTTTGTGCTTTTACATCTTAAGTGTAATTCCTTTGAAGTTTGTGATTTTGGTTTCATGTGCTAATTATGGGTGTGATTCATTCGGCCTTTTTTCTTTCCTCAGCTCAGACAAAAAACATCTCAGCTGTCCGTCAGAAACGCAGCGTTTTGTCAGCTGAAGCTGGAGAGACTTTGACTTTGGAGTGTTTCTATGAAACCAATGACGACGCCAGGTTCAGCTGGTATAAGCTAACCTTGGGACAAAAACCACGACTCATTTCCACCATGTTCAAATATGAACAAGAAATTTTTTACAATGAATTTAAAAACAATCCACGTTTCAGCCTGGACTCTGGAAAAGGTAAAAACCACCTGATAATCACCGAGCTGCAGCCTTCAGACATGGCCACTTACTACTGCTGCAGTGGTTACATGTATAGTTTTGAATTTGGAAATGGCACAACGGTGTTTGTGAAGGATTCAGACTCGAACATGCAGATTTTGGTCCATCAGATAGAATCTGAGGCTGTCCAGCCGGGAGGTCATGTGACTCTAACATGTACAGTAGAAACTGGGAGCTGTGATGGAGAACACAGTGTTTACTGGTTCAGGAACAACAGAGAATCAGTTCCAGGTCTCCTTTACAGCCGCAGAGGCAGGAACGACCAGTGTGGAGAGAAAACTCAGGAGCAAACCCGTTCATGTCTGTACAGCCTGCTGCTGCAGAACCTAACTGGGTCTCAGGCCGGAACCTACTACTGCGCTGTGGCTTCCTGTGGACACGTAGTGTTTGGAAATGGAACCAAATTGAGCTTTAAAGGTAAGCACAATGCTTTGGAAAAATATGATGCGTAGTTTTCCAGAATCTGAAATATGATGTAGTCAGCCTCAAAGAGTAAATACTTGGTGCAGACATTCAGGGGAAACACTTCTCCAGCTTCCCCGTCCTTACAGAACTAAAACCTCATAGCATGACACTGTGACCACCATGTTTCAGTTTGGTGTTTAAGGTGATTTTTTTCACACCACAACATTTCACAAGTGGCCCAAAAAGTTTCATTTTTATCATGCCTAACCAGAACACACACGTTAGCTGAAAAACCTCAAACTGGACTTCTACACAGTAAAAAGTGCTGGGTTAAAAATAACCCAATTCATAACCCAGCGCTGGGTCACATATGGACCGACACAACGCTGGGTTGTTTTAACCCAACTGGGTTGGGTAAATGGTTTGACCCAGCACATTGGGTCATGGCAACCAACCAAACGTTGGGTTAAATTGACCCAAAATTGGGTTGAAACTCATAAATGGTAAAAGGATTAAACTTTTATGGCGCTTTATCCAATCATTTTGGCCACTCAAAGTGCTTTACACTGGAGTCACATTCACCAATTCACACTCACACATTTGCACACTCATATGCAGCTCAGTAGGCAATTTGGGGTTAAGGGCCTTGACCAGGGGCACATCAACATGTGGCAGGAGGAAGCTGAAATTGGACCTACAACCTTCCAATCGCAAGACCACTGCTCTACCTGCAGAGCCACAGTCGCCACATATCCTAACACAAGGATTATTATACCACTATAGTTGGGTAAATATATGTATTTTCCTACCGTCATAAATATTTTAAATAACCATAAAAATAAGCATCAAACATGTTCGAAATACATTCTATTCATTTACAAAATCCTATTCACGTTGAAACTTTATCTTCTTTTTACTTATCATGTCTTATTTCAAAGTAGAGGAGAAGCCCAATATGCTAGGGTTAGGGTTAGGGTTATTGTGCCCAATAACCCTTATTGGGCCCAATAAGCCTCCATTTTCAACATTTTCATGTTGAAAATGGAGGCTTGTGAAGAGGGGCACATGCAGCTTCTTCCAAGTTTCGTCTTTAACCCAACCATTTGGGTAAATCTACCCAGCACCTGACCCAACAGAAAGAAGTGTTCAAGCTGTAGACTTCCGGTAAATTTCTGACCCAACTCTTGAGTTATGAATTTTGACCCTATATTTGGTCAAACTAACCCAACCTATGACCCAACAGCTTCAACCCAGAAATTGGGTTGTGAAAATAACCCAGCATTTTTTACTGTGATAATGTCTTTCGTTCAGTGATGTCACTCTGCTCCCATTCTTCCATAAAGTCCACACTTGAAGAATGAAGCGCACACTTTATAGTTGGGCTTCTCCACTGCTTCCTCCCTGACATGTCTGCTGTTTCTCGGTCTTCATGATGCTGGTTGATCACTATTGCTCTCTAATAATAAATAAACACATTTGTTTACACGCTCTTCTGATTTTAACTTGCAGTACATTTTGTAATTCATCAATGGTATTAAAATAGAACAGAATTTTACTTCACTAACCCAACTGGTAAAGCTTAGGTGTAACAGCACCATCAGAATGCTGATGAAATGATATATAGTATTAACAATAATAATAATAAACTGTACAAAATGATGACTTGAGAAAATGTGCATGGGTGATTTTTTTTTTGCAGTGTGCATAATGTTCATGTGTATTGAACATAAAAAAGACGGTTTATAAAACTGTGCAGTGCAGAAAAACATATGAAATAGCAGCAGAAATGGAAGCAGTGACAGTTCTAGTGTTTAACAGCGGCTTAAAGAAAGTTTCTATGGTAACGCTCCTTGGCGTACCCAGGATGCAGCAGTCTGTCACTGCAGGAGCTCTCCAGTTCAGTAAATCCAATGTCCTAGTGTCCGAGTCCAAGGCGTGTTAGCAACTAAGTTCTTACAAAGTACTGTGAAGATTCTTTTTTCTGACTAAAAATATAAAATACTTTCTCTCCTGCTTGACGTTTCTACAGATGAGGTGATTTCTATGCATCTTCTTACTGGAGCTTTGGCCTTCATTTCCTTCTTGAGTTTTTTACAAGCTCTCTTGTTGTTCAGGATTTATAAGAGAAAAAACTCCAACACCTCAGGTACCACAGCTACTTGTTTCTAATGTCTGCCGACTGAAAACGGCACCAGGAAACTGAATTTGTATTCTTTTTCAGAACCTCATTCCAGATTCTCCCATCCTGACACAAGATCTGCAGAGGTTGTCTCCATTACTGATTTCATTTTATTTCATAACATTTCTCTGGACACTTTTTATTTTACCTATTAAATCTTCATATTTCAATGTATTTGTACTAATAGAGGGAAGACCAAGATGAAGATCTCCAGTATGCAGGTTTGAGGCTCCAGAAGGTTTATACATCAACAAGACAAGACCAGAGAAATGAAACTGACTGTATGTACTCTGCTGTAAAGAAGTAAAACTGGAGTTTACCTTTGTATGATCATGACATTAAAAATGCCATAACCTTCAATTGTTATTAACGTTGCCACTGGCAACCTCTCCCAAAAAAGATATTAAAATGACATTAAACTGTATAGTAGAGAAAGGTGATTCTTAATATAATCAAATATTTGGGTTGGTCTACTTAGTCATCAGGCTACATAATAATGACCACCGCTTGAACTTTTTCACATTTTAACCTACAGCCTCAAGTGTTGATGTATGTTTTGGGATTTTATCTGACATGTCGACTGATTTATAAATCATTACTGTTCAGTCCGCAACAAACAGAAAGTTTTGTCAATATTCAGATATAAACAAAATAATGAGCTCAAAGTGCTCAAAATTTTGTTTTACTGTCAATCACTGTGACAGTAAAACATAAAAAAAAGTTTCCTCTTAAATTCAAAATTAATCATTAAAATGGCATATTTTACTAAGAAAACACATTATAACCTTAAGTAATTAGTCACATTATCAGATGAAAATGTGTGCCTTTTAAGATGTAAAAAACATTTCTGTAATGTTTTTACTGTTTTTCTATTTCAGTCATCTGGCAATATATATATCATATTAAGTGTAAAAAAAGGACCCTTTGTGTTAAATTAAAAACTGGTGCTGAATGTTTTTCTACCTCAATTTAATTTCTAAGTTCCATTTCTCAGAGTATTTAACAGTATTGTAATTGTGTTCCAACCCATGTAGTAATAATTATTTTTAAAAATCCCCCTTCCACATGATTGATGTGTCCTATATGATCAACTGTAAAGATTCAACTGCAGATTTCTCTTGAAAAAAGCAGGATGAATGTCATCAGGTTCACCTGAGCCATGGATCCCTGCAGCCCCTCCAGAGTCTCCATGTGCCTCTTGCTCAGCATGTCATGGTGGGTTTGCAGCTGTGCCATTTCTTTTAATATTTTTAGATGGCGGATTGTGAAGTGTTTGGTTTATTATTTTACATAAAGTGATGAAAGAAGAATTCATCTCCTTGGATGTTTCATTATCATCAACAATAACCAAATTTGGCTTTTTTGATCAATCAATTTACAAAATAAACTTTGATGTAAAAATGAATTATAAAATAATAACAAATAGAAATATTTAACCTAAAAGAAGTGACTACATTAATATTCATCCGATTTATGATCACTGACCTAATTTGACAGAGGTCCAGTCAACTGGTTCTAGTAGTCTCACAATGAGAGACAATGAGAGGCATGGAAATCACCTGAGGCCCATTCAATGAGTAGTCCTGGCAACCATTACAGAAAACACAGAAAGTCAGAGGTTGTTATTCTTTTATCTGACCTACACTGGTAACACTTTTATGAAATGGTCTCTAAGGCCCTGAACATCCTCTGGGGTCCAGTTAAATCCATCATCAAGAAATGGAAGAAATATGGCCCACGTGTAAATCTGCCTAAATCAGGTCGTTCTCACAACCGAGTGACTGTGCAAGATGGAGACTAGTGAGAGAAGACACCGGGTTACCATGACAACACTGAAAGAGGGAGTGGGCATGACTCAAATCAACAGTTTGCAAAACGGCACCAGGAAGACTTCATGGTGAAGAGGAAGAAAGTTATTTGGTCCGATGGAACCAAGAGGAGTTTTTTGGTCTCATCAGACCAACACGGACATCATCAAACACATCATCCCCACTGTAAAACATGGTGGTGGCAGCATCATGCTGTGGGGATGCTTCTCAGCAGCTGCCCTGGAAGGATTGCAAAGGTCAAAGGTAAAATGATGATTTGTTTCTTTCTTCAGGAGAACTACTTTAGACAACATTTATTTTCCAGCAAGTTGAAGACAACAAGGTGGACATTCTGGAGTGGTCAATTAAAAACCCAGACCTCAAACCGATCCTGTTACAGTAATCTCCCATAACCCACATCTGTGATTCCACTAGTCAAACAGAGTCAGGCTGTGTACTGAAATAATGCTGCTGAGTCTTCAAATACTGTCAGTTAAAAGCCATAAACAGACCGAGAGTGTCAGAGATCATCTAGAGATCATCTAGATATCATCTAGAGATCATGTAGAGATCATGTAGAGATCATCTAGAGATCATCTAGATATCATCTAGAGATCATCTAGAGATAATCTAGAGATCATGTAGAGATAATCTAGAGATTATGTAGAGATAATCTAGAGATTATGTAGAGATAATCTAGAGATCATGTAGAGATAATCTAGAGATCATGTGGAGATAATCTAGAGATTATGTAGAGATAATCTAGAGATAATCTAGAGATCATCTAGAGATCATGTAGCGATCATGTAGAGATCATGTAGAGATCGCTGCATTGCATTGATGCTTCCTCCTTAGCAGTCACCGTGCTGTAACATGTGTTACCTCTAGGGGGCATTGCAATACTGTCTGCAACAGTTTAGAAGCTTCTGGCCTGCATGGCTCATGTAACTTTATGTAGACATGTCAAATAGATGTAACTAATGTGTATTATAACATAACAGTAATATAAAAACCCATCCTTTGTACTGCATAATTTTTGTTCTCTGCATTGAAGCTCTACAATGAAAAATTAAAATAAAATAAAATAAAATAAAATGAAATTGTTTATTGTCACAAACATCTCTTACATTATGACATCACCTATCTAACTGTGTCAGACATCAAAGTATACAGGCTAAATTGATGGAGTTGTTGATTTGACCTACAAACATTTAGAAAATAGATTTCATAAAGTTTGGCATCCCTTCTAAACTGTTTATGACAAATCTATTACTATTATGTCTAAGCAACCCATCTTTTAAAAATCTTAATTAATACATGTTTTTCATACATATATGTGGCTAGTTGATGGCATTATTCATTTGTTGTATCTTTTTTCTGCTGTGCAAATTGTATTTATTTTCCTACGTTTCGTTTTGTGTAGGTGTGTCTCCTGTTTGCGGACTAATATCTGTTCAAATTTGGGTATTGTGCATGGTCTTGTACTGTTTCTAATGATCAATAAAAAAAGACATTTGAAAGGACCTAGAACCATTTCTGAGTGTGTAGGGCCCAAAGCACAGGAAGAGTTGTTCTTTTGGGTTCTGGGTTGGGCTGAAGAAATGATTGAAAAATGAATGGAAGTCAATTCAAGGTTTTTATGAAGATAGAAAGACATGTGTATGTGTATGTGTATGTCTGTGCATGCTTGTGTGGGTTAAGCTGGTGGTTGGCAGAGTGTGTGTAGAGTAAGCATGTGTGTATGTGTGTATCTGTCACCTGTAGGTGCAGACTAGTGAAGTGAAAACACTCAGCATCAGAGGGTGGGAACTGCAGCCTCGGCTCTTGAAGGCGAATGGGCCAGTCGCCTCCAGCAGCCAGACGCCTGACACAGACGTAGGTTGCTAGGAAGCCACCGTGGCGGGTCGAGCCTCGAGCCTCGAGCCTCGAGCCTCCACACAAACAACAACACCCCACCAAGGTGTCTCTTTCTCATGCAAACGAGTCAAATGGTCCTCTGGTGGAGGAGTGAGATGTGTGAGCAGGAAGCTGAAGTTGACACCACAGACCACAACCATCAGAGAGAACTAACACCACTTCAGTCTGATCTGACTCTACCCATCACAGCTTTACAGCCGTAGTTCACTGGAGTTTGATCTGGTTTTTCTTATTTGTTATATAGTTCATTCTTAGATATTTACTGGTTTTGATTGCAAATATTCAGTAGATTTTTGAGTAATAATATTTTGGAAGAGTAGATTCGTTTCCAGACCATTTTTTGTCATCACAGCTGTAAGACTTTTGGGTTTTGTTTCTCTCGCCTTCTCAGGTCTACAGACCGATATTGTTCAGTACTATTTTTGTCACTATTGTAATTTAGTTGGCACTACTTTTTGAAGTGGAAGGTTACACTTTGTTATAAAAGCAACAAAGGCAGATCCTCGTCTCTGTGTGTTCCGGACAGCAGAGTCACCAGTTGAACAATGTTTCCTGTTTCCTATGTTCTTGATAAGTAAGTTGCTATTTCTGTAAAGATGTCAACACAAACTGCAGTAGGTGATGAAGAGTCCAGACGTTCCTGCGAAAATAATAGGAGTTCTGCTGCAGAAGAGGCAACAGAAATTTATGCTAATTTTTCTCGACAAAATAATCCAGCTGAGTCATACTGGATGTAATTAACAGTTATTTGTAGCTTTCCTACATATTCTAGAAAACAGATCTTAGATCTGATCATTCTGTTGTAGCTCTGGCTGTGTGTTTTGTCCTGCCAGAAGATAAATCTCAACACCAGTAGCACTGACTGTGTCTCATTTTTCATTCATCCATCCATTTTCTTTACACCCTTGTTCCATGGTTGGGTCAGGAGGTGCTGGTGTCCGTCTCCAGTTAACGTTCCGGGTGAGAGGTGGGGTCACCCTGGACATGTCACCAGTCTGTTGCAGGGCAACACAGAGACAGACAAACAACCATGTACACACACACACACACACACACACACACACACACACACACACACACACACACCTAGGGAGAATTTAGAGAGACCAATTAACCTGACAGTCATGTCTTTGGGCTGTGGGAGGAAACCCACCATGCACAGGGAGAAACATGCAAACTCCATGCAGAAAAAAATGCATTTCTTCTGGCGATGCTTGAGGCTGAGCTATAGTTGCACTGGAGGATTTTGTTGTGCATGTACTTGAAAGACAAGTCGTGTGGCTTTTATACTTGGTCTAGTTCTTGTTGCAGTATTCTTTGAAAATGACACCTCTGCTATACAGGAGCACCTTCCAAATCGTCCAGTTTGAGTGAGAGGTGGCGAGCCCAGTGTGCACAGAGTGGAGGTGCATGACCAGGTGCCACGAGAGTCCGCAAGGCTAATGCACACAGTTGGAGACATTGCAATCGGTGCAAACATCCTCATGCCAGTTCAATGCATCAACTATGAACTTAGCTCAAAAGCGAATGATTTGGAAAGTGATCTTGCAGAGAACATTCACCTGTGCTGCCATTTATATAATCGCTGTGTGTGAGTGTGAAATAAAGTGAACCTATGAAGGCATGACTATAACCCATCCCTCTGACGTCTCTGCTCCCAGGTGTTTTGATCCTCCTCCAGAACCTCCAGCTCCACGGCTTCAAACCTGATTTTTATGTTACGGCTGCTTTGTTCTACCAAACTGTCCATGATTATAACCAGCAGCTCATTTATGTGGAGCAGGATGCACCACTTTTACGCAAGAAATTTAGTCCTACACATTTGAAATCTTTTAAGTTTTTAATAATACTGCACCAAGAACCGTGTTATGCATGTAACCCAATAAGTTACTTTTTGGTCTCTTCTAACCAGACCTCAGTCTTTCACATGGTTGCTGTATTTCCTACATGGCTTGTGGTAAATTATAAGCTGGTCTTCTTGAGGTTTTCTTTAAATAGTTGCTTTCTTCGTGACATTATTTCAAACAGGTCATTATACATCTAGCAGTTATCCTGCTGACACAGATTATTCAGTCAGAGTTATGAGTCTCTGCAACTTCTCCAGAATTACAATGGGTCTCCTGGCTGCTTCACTGATCAATGCTCACCTTTCCTGGCTTGCAGTCGGTTTAGTCTGCAAACCAACTGTCTGAGTTGTCTACATAGCTCTGAGAATGAACAGACCTCTGTGAGACATTCAAAGTTGGTAATATTGTTCTATAACTTAACCCTTTAAACAACTTTAGCTGTTAACTTCACATAAACATAACTTCACATGTTAGAGGTGTTTTCCTTCTGCCTCACACCTGACTTGAATGGATGGGTGATTAACAACCTTCTGCAGCACATGATGGCATGAAGACGAGGTCATGCAGTCATTTGAATCAAGTGTTCTGGAAGAGAGACACATCTAACGTATGCAGCCATGAGGACTGGAATTGAGAAACATTGATGTAGATAAACTTCAGTGTTTGCAGCAAGATGCTGCGTAAATTCATTGAGTCTGTTGTGGGAACTGTAATCTCTTCTGCCATCACCTGTTAGAGCAGCAGCATCAGAGCCAGGGATTTAAAAAACCTGAACTGGGAGATAAAGGAGGCTGGTTCTGTTCTGGAGACTGATGTGGAACATATAGAGATGATGGCGGTGAAGGATTATTAGAAAAAAGTCACTCTAACTATGTTTATCCTCTTCACAAAACTACTTTAGAACAACAGGGTGCCACACTACGCTCAGAATAAAGTAGTTGATAAAAACCAAACTGTTTAGTTAGTTTACTGACGGTATTTAAATAATTAAACTTTTTCAAGTTGAATTGCATATTTCTAAAGCTAAAGTTTGGTCAAGAGAAACAAAAGCCTTTTGATGTGAAGTGAACTGTTCACCACTCCCCTTTCTAATAAATCCCCCTGCATAAGAAGCGGCCAAACTGAGACGTTGTTGTACGCAGAATGGGGAGCTTCATGCAGATAACAGCCATACTTCTCTGCAGCCAAAGTAAGTAAAATGTTAAACCATGTTCATCATGGACTCCATTTTAACTGTGTTCTTTATAACATGTGAATCAGGATTCCATTCTTACCGATTTATTTTGTCATCTTACAGTTGAATGTGTTTGTTTCAGGTTGGATCTGTGAGTCTCTAACTGTGGAGGTCCAAC
>CAEGAF010133853.1:0-51835 GCA_903067075.1 Micropoecilia bifurca | reverse complement strand
TATATATATATATATATATATATATATATATATATATCTATGTCAAATATATATTACTCCCTAAAGTTTGTACTTTTTTTTTTCAACTGAATTAATGAAACCAACTTTCTGTTGAGATTTTGATTCACTGAGATGCAGCGGGATTAATTCAGATCATCTAATCTCACCACAGCGAGCCTCAAGCCGCGGCCGACGCAGAAGAGGCCCCGGCGCCCTCGACTTCTCCGGCGGCAGAGGCGGCGTCCTCCACCGCCCCGGTCGCCGCTCCGTCTCCACCAGAGCCGGCAGAGGAAGCCTTGCCCAGGCCCGAGGTGGTGGTGGTGGAGCCCGACGGGGCCAGCCAGATGTCCGGATCGGGCTGCACCAGCCAGGCTTCGGTTGACGATGATGACGATGTGCCGGTCTCAGATATCTACTTGGTAAGTTGGAGATCACCTTCCATCATTTGGTTTTTTTCTATTTTTGGTTGATCAGCTTATAATCATGTGAACGATGCGAGTCATTTTCACTGACCGAGCTGCACAATGCCGTCCCACAGAGGCACTGAGAGGAGCAGTGGAGGTTCAGCCTGGTATGGGAATAAATGTGTGCTGAGCTCTTGTTTGCTGTGTTAAGTAATTTACTTTCCATACTAAGAGAAATGTTAGAAAACCCACAAAAGATGCAGTTTTGGCAGCTTCAGATTTAAGAGTGAGATAAGTTTTCTCATCATCCTTTTAGCAAGGAAGTGTTTTCCCCAGATTTTCTCTGAACAAACTGTTCAGTTCTTTTATCTGAGCTGTCCTAGATTGTGATAACAGCATGTGAATGTCTACTTTCCTGCTCCTCCCTAAAGTGATTTTCAACAAGGCTGCAGCAGTAAATTCATCAGATTACAGTCGATTACCAGATGAGGCATTCTGGACATGTTCGGTCTTCATGTCTGTTCCTGTTAAAGCAACAGGCTTTCTTTAGGCAGATCTGCACTGACAGGCAGTAACACACTTTAGTACCTAAAACTCAGCTGGAAGACCTTCAAAAGGATCCATAACCTTTACATTTCATCATATTGCATTTGTAATTTGTTTGGATCTAATTTGATCTAATATATTAAAAACAGAAAACTGCAGCGTGCTGTGGACTTCTTTACTCTGACACCCATAAATAAAGCCAGGTGGAACCAAGTCCGCTCAGGAATCACCTAATTAGGTATTTAGGGTCCAGCTGTGTTTAATTGAATTATGTCTTTGAAGGCCTCAGAGGATTGTTAGAGGACAAACAGTTTAATAAAAAAAAAACAATATGTGTGTTAGGGAAGATAAAAAAAAAAAAGCACTGCAGCATATCACCCAGAGAACACCAAAACATGGAGGTGGCAGCATCATCCTGTGGGGAGGCTTTTCTTTAGCCAAAAATCTAAAATGTGTGGCTTTGTCATCAAAGTCCTTTTTTCCTGTGAAATATTACGAGAAAATGCATCACAGTCTGTGGTTGTGATCTGAAAAGTATTCCTGAGATTGATGAGAAACGTTCCCGCCCGACCTGAACTCCCACTGGTTGTCCCCTGTCAGGAATCAAACACCCCCTAATGTGTCACGAGAGCTTAATGACAGGCAGGTTAGTCAACGAGCTTCTCGGTTACTTAACAGCGCTCTCGGCCGGCTCGTGTTTCAGAAGGAGGTGAGAAGAGAGGCTCCCTGCGTGCGCGGCGGTGGGGAGTTTGTTTTCTGCAAGACTCAAAGTGACACTGACAGTGAAGTGTAACCACACTGAGACGTGCTGCGGGCTTCTGCTCTGAAGGGGCTTCAGGGGAGCAGCGTCAGCCCATCACAAGAAGACATGTTTCATTCATATAGATTCAACCTGCATAGGGCTGAGACAATTAATCGTGATTAATAATTGATTGATCGTTAACTAAAGACTATTTGCTGAAAGAAGGACACAGTTAGAGCAGAAATTTTGGCAAAACTGTGTAAAATGTGTGCATTTTGCATTTAAGATAAAAAACCTTCTTTATTTGTACATATGCTCAACACAGAACTACATTTTTAGTTTCACCTCATTCAAATTCTATAAAAACAAAAATAAAAAATCTTCTATTACTCACCATTTGATACCCAGTTTTAATCAAAAAAATAAACTTATAAGTAGACTCTATTTCTTTTTTTGGTTTTGCAGATGCATCCTTTGCTACAAATGATGAAGAGTAGGCTGAAGGAATGTTATTGCATTTTAGGAAATAAAAATTTTATATTCTTGTTTCAAAAAAAGTAATTGGATTATTTGCTTATATTTTAACGTATTTCCAATATTGTGTAAACAAAAAAAGACTTAAATGCTCAAATGACAAATCTGTAGAGTGTGCCAAATGTTTCATCTGATGACTAAAATGTTATTCACAGCCCTAATCCTGGATGTTTTATGATAAAAGAACAAATACAAAATGAACGTAGACGTATGTTTATGACTAAACCTGATCTGTTTCTCTGGAAATATTTGTTCTATATTATTACATTTGGTTTATTTTAAGCACCAAAAGGCTTTAGTAAGTCTTTTACATCTGAGTATGACAGGAGTGCTGTTTAAGGATATTAGACCCCATTATCTGCTGCTGCTCCCTTTTCATGTTTAACCACACAACCATCACTTTACCTGCATTAAGTGCTCTGGATCAAGCTGCACCAGTTTTAGCACCAATAAGAGAAACACAACATCCATGACAAATGGATCTTCCAGAAACTCTAGTTCAGACCCCCTAATAATAAAAGCAGAAACTGAATTGGGATCAATTTACGCAGCACACAAAACTACACAGCTAAGTAATCAGAACTAGTTACCTTTTCCACTTTACTTTACTTTTTCACATTACAACCACAAGCTTCAGTGTGTTTTATTGGTGTTTTATGCAAAAGATCAAAACAAAGTAGTATGTGACCGTACAGTGAAAGGAAAATGACAGATTGTTAGTAAATGTCCAAAATTAGAGATTTGTATCTGAAAACTGGGAACCATTTGGATTCAGCCCAAGTCAGAACCACTTCATGATGCTTTAACAACTATCAAACGTCACTACAAACTTTGCTGTTTATTCGCTAATGTGCTCTGACAAACCTCTAAATCCATCCCAGACCAGCTGTGAACCAGTTAAGTGAAGTTAAGAGGTTGCATTGGATTTAATTTTGTGGTATCAGAGCAAAAGTGGCTGAATACAAATGTACGCCACACTTTTAATGGTTTTACCACGACAAAATGTAAAAAGAGAGTGTTGCAACCGACTATGGGTCTTAACAGTTCATCTTATCTTATATCTTATTGTACTGCACATTTCTTACAACATATCCCGTGAGGAAATGGAGCTCACAGCCACAAACAAAACAAAACAAAAACTCCCCCTGTGGGTCTAGGTTTTTTGTGCTAAAGCAGGATGTTTACCTTATGGATTAAAAAAAAAGAACATTTGACTACAAATCACCGTGACGGAGAACCTTTTTAATTAATAAATCACGACAAAAGGAGTTCATCTGAACAGCTTGTGGTTGAGTTTTCTCTGCATTTTTGCCGTCACCAGATTAATTTCTGCTTCTTTCTACTCTTCGTCCATTCATCCCCAGCTTTTCAGATAACTTCTTTGTCGTCTCCTCTTGCACCGTCCTCCATCTTTGTCTTCACTGTCTCAGTCATGCGTTCGTCCTCATGAGTCACCGCCGAAAGTAGCGAGACGGTGATGATGAACGAAGGCGGAATATAAAAAGACGCTGAAGTTGTGAACCGCTCCCCTCCCCCTCCCACCCATCCACTGACTCATCCCATGGATCCCTGAAGGGACGTCTCACCATCAGGACTGTCATCCATCCCCACATCATTTTGCATCATTTTCTGTTTTACTTTATTTTCTGTTTTTTTTTTTGTTTTTGTTTTTTGTCTCTCTGTGTCCCGCCGTGCGTTCGATTTTGTTTTTGTCCACCGTGCGCAACGTGTCTCAGCTTCCCAACTGGAGCACCTGGGTGGTCGTTCCCTTCAGGCAGAGGAGGAAATGCCAGTCGTGTTGGCCAGTAAGTGCGCCAGTAGCCTCCTCGCCCGTGTAGCTTCCCTGATCTCAGCCTAGATTGACCGTGTGTGCTTCACAAGAAACAAGGTTATCTAGAGAACCTGCTTGTCATATTTTTTTTTCTTTTTTGTTCTTTTTACACCACTGGAGGTTTTTGTGAAGATGTTGACAGTAGAAACAAAGCCATCCCCCCTCGTAGTGAAGAGTAGGAGGAAGGTAGACAAAAGACAGGCTTTTTATTGCTGTCCTTAGTCAAGTCACCTCTGCTTGTTTCACTGATGACTCCTCCTCCTGCTTGTTAGATTCCCTGACGAGAAGACCTGACTCAGTGTGACTTTACATACCATAAACAGCAGTTGTACAGCAGTGTGACGTTTTAAAAAATTTGTCGCAATAAAATGACAAACTTTATTGTATTTAACTGAGCATTTACGTGGCAAGGGTTCTTTGTCTCCGAGTGTGGCGTACATTTGCTTTCAACCCTCTCTCCTCTGATGCTCTGATGCCGCTCAATGAACTTCTGTGCATCCAGTAGCTGTGGGCAGCATGCACTTAAAATTTTATCACAATATTTAGCGTTACTATGATGATAACAACAAAAGTGATGACAAGAACTATTCAGTGCTTCTTTTTTAGTAGGTGGCTGTATGGCTCTCACTGCATGACACAAAAAATTATAACACTCCAAACACAAACGGGGCTCTTGAACAATATTCCTATCTGTAATAAGCTTCTTTTGGACACCAGTCACAAAAGAAGTGTGATTTAACTGTTTTTTACATAGAGGAGACATTTTTCCCTTCAAAACTGAAGTTAAAGGGAGTTCTAGTGAGTCGCGATGCCTTTCAGACCTCATGTTGTTGAACATGTTGGAAAACCGTGTATTGTTTCTTCAGTCCACTTCACAATCATATAAAAACTTTTGTGTTGGTTCACTGAGTTAATATTCAGGTAATAAATAAATACATTTGAGATGGTAATGTGAAAAAGTCACTGGTGTGTGAAGATGTTTTGTGGGGGGAGTGGAGGGAAAAACAAAACAAGCCGCCAGTTGACTTGCTTTGCTCTGTCTGAGGATGCTTTCTGTGTCTGACTGTCCCAGCATCCTGGCTCCTCCCATCTCCTCCTCCTCTCCTCATACTGCCTGCTTGCACGACGCCGAAGCTCATCCTAAACCTGGTGTTCCTCCATTAGGGCAAAAGCCACAAAGACATGTGATTCAAACACGCTTTGTTAGTATTTACACATTTACTGCATCTCTCTCTCTCTCTAAGGCTCTAGCTCTCTAACAACCTTATTAACATCGACATGTTTTTTTTTTGTTTTGTTTTTTTAGGATTAGCTCTTTCAGCATGTCAGATTCACACTCTGATTTGTCTCGGACATTTCCTCCTTTATGCATCCCTAATCTTTCATTTCCTGTCTTGTCTTTTCTCCTGTGATCTCCGGTGTCTTTCTCTCCTGCCTGCCCCCGCTGCTTGTCTCTGTGCCTGTGGCCTTTTCCTCTGTCCCTCTGGCCCCCTCTGCTGTGGTGGGCGTGTAAAAACAGCCTCCAGAGGACAGGACCTGGGTGTACTCTCCACTACACTATGGCTCAGAGTCTAAGACCCTGCCAGATGGGGATTGGGAAAGAGAGACAGTAAGTGATGAGCATCGGACTTTAAAAAGAAAAATCTCTATATATGAAAGTTCAGGGATTTCCCTCAGGTGAGGAACGAGGTGTTGGCTACAGTGACGGAGAGGATGACTCGTTAAAAAGTTCTCTAGGTTCATTTACGTTTCAAGATTAGGCTTGATATGTGTCCAGCAAGTCCAGTCCCTACATTCATTTTTTATTAATAAATGGATGGAAATGGTCACAGCCCGCCTGCCTGCCTGGTCATTTAGTCCACAGTCAGCCATCATGTTTGTCTCCCCAACATTGTTTATCATCTTCTTCTCTTAAATATGCCGCTTAGAGGCGTTTTGAATCCCTTTAAAAAAAAGTTTTCTTTCTTTTTCCAGTATTGTATCGAGTGTAACCAATAATTACAGTAAAGGAAAAGAGATGAGAGTTTTGTTTCCTGATCTCTACTGATACCCGCCTCTAGGTTATTTGTCTTTAAGGCAATTTGTCTCCATGTGGGAGGGAGGAGTAACTGTAAAGCAGGGTTTTACTAATACTGTCATATATTGTAGTAAAGACCCAACGATCAATTGTTGTACGGATGCTGTAGCACTTCAGTTTGGGGCCACAAAAAGGCAATTTTTGAGTTTCTGACCAACTAATAACTGATCATTTAAATAGGTTTTAGTCACCAGCTAAATTAAATTTTCACAGATTTATGAGCCTCCGTGAGTTTATTCTTTACATGATGTTCTGGTCTAAAATGTGGAATGTTTCAGAGGTTGGCACAGGAAAGTTTATCAATCCAACTCTTCTGAGAAAAAACAAAAAAGAAACTGCATGCCTTGTTTTAACTCCGCTCCTGCGCTCACCTTCCTATCCTCCCGTTTCCTTTAGGTTTTATAAATGTTTGACTTCTTTGCTCCTGTTTTTCCCAGATCAGATTTTTCTCCCACTCTCGTTTAAGTATCGTCAAATGTCTCTGTCTGTCTCCTGCAGTAAACCCTGTTTTGTGGTGGAGAGAGAGACGGAAGGAGAGAGAAAGAGGGGAGTGAACGTCTCAGAAGAGAAGACTCATCAGTCTGAGGTCCAGACCGCAACAGCAGAAGCACGATCTCTGCGTGCAGCAGGATTGTAAGCATATCCAGAGGAAAAAGTGACATGAACACCTGAGGAGTGAGGAAAAAAAAGAAAAAGAAAAAAAAAACACCTGACAGTGATGACTTCACTGATGTCCAACCATCCCTGCCTTTCACCCTCGACAGATGAAATTTATTATATCGATCTAAGGATTTATCTCTGTATATGTGTGACATAGTCTGTGAAAGGCTGTAGTAGTATATGTCTGACATACATGCAACACCACTTCTGAACCAGCCCCTCTTAACAGACTTTAAACAGATTTTCTCACTGAATCTACAGAGGCCGGGAGGTTTTGGAAACACACGAAACCTACTTTGTTTACATATCGGTACTCCTACGCTCTGATGCGTTTAGGCATCCGTGGTATACAATACAGCTAATTAGTTAGGCACAGATTTTTTGTAAAGACAAGTGTGAAGAAGGCAGGTGACACATTTCAGAGGTTCACCTTTAAGAAGTTTTCTTTTCAAGCACCACTTTTACATTTGAGTCAACGTTGTTGGGTCTTAACAGATTTAACGCGCACTTTCCAGCAATGTCGTCATGGTTTTTATGTCCGAGGGTCCCGGGGTCATTTCACCGTTTCGCATGTTAATTTTGCGCCTGCCGGAGGATGCTTCAAATCGATAATTAAAGGTTATTTTATGGACGGCTCAGCGACCTCTGCACTCTAAAAAGCCTATTTGGCTCCTTGATTAATTTTGCTTATTAGGGCGAAAAAACCTAACTCGTGCTCTAATAGATGGCTCATCGGGTTTTGCACCTGCAATGTTACATTTTTAGGTTGCAGGACATACGACGCATTTCTAAAAAGAGAAAAACAATCAGTTTTCTTGAATGTAACATTTGACAATAATGGAGAAGGAAGAAAAATAGTTTGAGACCAAACGACTGAAAAATATATGACTGAATAAACAAAATAAAATGAAACATCAGAACCACAATCAGTCTAACTATTACTATGGAAAACCAACCAACCAGCTTTGCCAATCCTGGTTCCTACTTTGGTAAGGGATGGGAATTAAACCACAGTTTCTGTCAAAGATTAGACCTGTCCTAATATAACCACCAGAGCCTCCAGAGATGCATTTGACTGCATCTTTTTTCCACCACATTGTGTCTTAACAACCAAAAGAAATTTCACTTAGATGGTATTTGATATATCTGTTGCATATTGTGCAGTGGAAGGTCAATCGATACATGATTAAGAAAATATTGTTCGAATAATAGTCTGGAAATCGTGGCGTGCATACGAGTCTAGCTCCATGTAATCAGTTGTTCAACTAACATGTAAACAAGACCCATCTGTGTGTAATTTAATCTTCAATCTCAGTGTACATACTTTTGCCAAGGCACTGCCAAAAAAAAAAGTCCTCATTAGATCAAACAAAGAAAACAACCATCTCCAAATGGCGACCTGCGTAAGTGCGTCGTCACACGATGAAGGGTTTCCAAGCGAAACGGCGCTTAGGTCGACCGCAGCCTCGTGTCTGGCCAAGCGCTCCGGCTGAGAGCCTCTTTAGCTCCAAAAGTTGCGGTGGGGTTAAAGTGGTCTAAACTCGAAACAGATTTGAGAGAATTCAGTGAGAAAACCTGCGGGGCTCCGCATCGAAAACCATCAGCAGCACATTTCTGTCATCCGCGCATTCCTAGAAGAGGAAAAATATGCAGCGTAGTTTATAAGAGAAGGAGCAAAATGGGAGGTTTAGCTAAAAATCTTGGTGAATTTACACAATAGATGTAATTTATACTTAATTATTAATTATAGTTTCTCCATATCTTTCTTTAAGTGTGTTCCACTTTAGGATTCTCCCAATAGTGTGGGGGTTTGGAGGGGGCGGTTTCCTTTACAAAAAGCTTTCTTAAATGCACCCAAAGAGCTTTGATTTTAGCCATTTAAATGCAGTTGGTACATTTTTCAGTGCGATGAAACAAACGGGGATTTTTCTTCCACACAGCTGACGTCAATCGCCACATGGAAGCTACAGACATTGTCATGAGAGAGGATTTTTTTTAACTCCATTGCAGTGTCTTCCAGTTGGAGCCCCACCTTTTGGACAAATGCACAAAAAAAAGAGAAAAGGATTCAGAGTTCGAACGGTGGATGATGAGGAGGGTAAATATCAGTGACATGTTTCCTCTTAGCAATCCCCTCCTCACATCAGAAACCCACCGAGTGAACGGTTTAGACGTTTTGTAGTTCTAGACTATCAGTTGTAGTGTTTGCAGTCGATATCGTAGCTGTTATCTGTATATTTGGATGAATGCACTACATTGCCATGTTGACGCAGTTAGTGAACGAGCTAAACTTTGTTTGCCCCTAATACGGGGACCTGAACGATGAACCAGTGATAGAGGCCAAACAAAACACGCACCACATTATGCAGAAGTCATACAGCTGCATCTCAGTAAATCAAAACATTGTCAAAAAGTTTGGGGGTGGGAGGGGTTTGGGTACATTTTGAAATGTGCTTCAAATGTGTATTTTTCTGTTTATATTTGAAGGTTATGGTTTGCAAAAGAAAATCCAGTTTCTGTAAATTCTGACATAAGAGACACAAGATTCAATAATGCAGATGACCTGAAGGCCTTTATGAAAGGCTTCCATCACACATCCGCAGAACCAGGGGTTGATCGCTTCCATGCCACGCCGCATTGACGCAGAAACTTTTGCAAAGAAAACCTTTGCATTTCATTCATACACTACACAGTGCATGTATCAAATGCTTTATTTTTCTTTTTTCGTCATACATAACTTGAGTTTGAACCCATAATCATCAAAATTACCACAAATAAACACATAAAATACACCACTGTTCGTGTAATGAACCCATTTACGACAGGAAAGTCACAGCTTACTGAAATAAATGAACCGTAATGTTCTGATGTACTGAGATGCACTTGTAGTTGTTTTTTTCTCTCTCTTACACACAGATGCTGACAT
This sequence comes from Micropoecilia bifurca, assembly GCA_903067075.1. Lineage (NCBI taxonomy): Eukaryota > Metazoa > Chordata > Actinopteri > Cyprinodontiformes > Poeciliidae > Micropoecilia > Micropoecilia bifurca. The sequence continues at coordinate 42,115 of CAEGAF010133853.1, read as the reverse complement.
TTATCTTACAACTGTGCGTGCGTGTGGGTATCATTTTAAATGTTAGTGTCTGCTGTAGGGTCTGTGCTTCATATCTTTGGGTTTCAACTTAAAAACATTTTCGCAAACTCAAGAGCGACTTCCTTCCTTCAGTCGGTTTCTACATGCGCTCGTGAGCGTAAAGGAGGACCCTTCGACGTCTGCGATGCAAAACAGAAATCTGTTTGTTCTCATGATGTGCAGTGGCCAGTTGTTATCAGTTTGCTGTTCGTCAGATGAAGACCACAGCAGCATTTTTTATTTTTGTACAGTCTGTTTTTTTTGCCTTATCTGAAAGTTTTACATGTGGGTCTATAGTTTATTATATATTTTTTCCACCTGTATTCCTGTATTTATTTACTTTTTTCCTTCCTCATTGCTGTTTTCTTGAGAATATGTACATAAATCTATAAATACATATATAAAGATATACAAATATATTTTCCATTTGAATCGGAGAATCTTATTTTTATTTGGTTTTATTTTTGCTGCTGGGTAAGAAGCGATTGCATGGCTGCAATCTACATAATTTAAACCACATTCTTCAGTGTGTCTGTCAAGATGCAGCTGCTGTACATCTACGGCATGTAAAACCCACAGCTGTTCCTTTGTATGGTTTCTGAAAGTGAAAGACTTGTGGGGTTTTATCGTACATGCAAATCGAATAAGGATTCTTCCAACTGTTCAAGCCGTGTCGTGTTTGTGTTCTCAAATCGCCGTGTGCCCTCGTCCAATAGGGAGAGTCCGTTGCAGAAGACATAGCATGATTTCACAAATAAATATGCATATCAGAAACGTGTATTTTATGTATATCTGTGTACATTCATCTATTTATATATGGGAGTAAATAGATGACTGTGTGTGTGCGTGTGTTTGGACTCAATCAGAATGAATATGAAATAAAGCAGTTCTATGAATTGTCCATGGAGAAGATGTTGTGCGTTTTTTCCTGGGGGAAATAATTCGCTCGTTGTCACAATAGGTGGTTTGTTCATAAATACTACTTAGTGATGGAGTATTGTTAGTTCTGGTGCTTAAAGCAGAATTTTGCTAAAAGTGTATGAAGTATAAAGGTAACAATAGTGGCATTAAAAGCAGTAAACCAGACACACATGGTCAGTATTAGATTCATTATCTTGCATTGGTGTCTTCAAAAATCATTGGCATGCTAAAATATTTAGATTTTCTTTATTCCAGTAGAAAAAACAGTGAATTATAGAAAAATTTAATCACAACAAAAACATCTAGCAGCACTCATACAAATAAAAATAAAATAGTTGAAAATGTAACTTTTTTACATTATCCCAAACTTAATTGAATGGGATTTTATGTGAAAGTGCCTTATACTTGTGAACTTCTGAAAGGTATGAAGTGTGTGCTTCTACTCAGCTGCAACCTATCCCAAAAGTCAATACCTCTTGGAACTAACTTTTTGCTATAATACAAGTGTGCAAGTTGCATGCGTCTCAGTCAGCTTTGTAGAAACTGAACATTTTTACCTCTTGTTCCTTAGTAAAATAAATAAACAAAAGCTGGAAGGAAATTGTCTGTAAAAATTTGTTTGCTGGTCTTGTCATATATGCTAAATTAGATTTCAGTTTGGTCTGACTTAACCATTATAAATATGAATATGCTTTGATCTGAATCATTTGAAGTGAACCTTTGTCCCAGTCTCAAGTCTTCAGCCTCAGATACGTTTCCTTCATGAATTGCCCCACATTTAGCTCCATTTAAAATAATCCTGTCAACACTGACCTTGCACTTGCTGAAGAAAATATTTCCCCAGAATTCATTTGCAAGGGTTGGTGTGCTATATTTGTTTTCCTTCACATACTGTGTTTTTCATGTAGCACAAAGCTAAATTTAGGACTCTCCGCTGATTATTCCACAAGCTTTTACTTATGGTGAGATGAAATTACATGCAGACAGACCAAAGGCAGTTGGCTCCACTGAGTTTTATTTCCGGGTATCAGATTAAAAGGTAACTAGGAACATACTGTATGTCTGCCACACTTTCAGGCTTGTTTGTGGGGGCGTGAGGGAATTTTGAATGTTCTAATTCTTTTAAAAAAAACATGTGTCATGTAAGTTGGACTGTTAGATTAAATTTTTGTAAAATACATCTAGGCTTGTGGTTGTGACGTCCCAAAATGCAAAAAGTTTAAAGATAATGAAAATTTTTGAAAGGTAGTGTAATACAATGCAATTTTTTAAAAGGATCCAGATGTTTGATTTTTAGTAAGAACACCGGGTTGCCAATGGGTCACATATGCAACCTATACAAAATAAAATATCGTATTAAAGAAAGCAGTCAAAATATAATCATCAATGTTTTCTCGGACCATTAACTTGATTTCATCTGAGGAAAAAACTGACACTTAGGAACGTTTCAGGACGTCAGGAGAACAAAAGCAGCAACACCTTGGCGTCTTCTCCGTTGTTTACGTAGTTTGATTGGCATCTTCAAAGAACTGTTTTGATTGGTTCATAGATTTGTCCGTCAATGGGATTAGCCTTCCTATTGGTCAAACTAAAGGATTCCAAACTCACGTGCCGTTAGCTTGCTTTGAAGGCGGTGCCAGGTTGCTATCTACCCGGTAGACGAAGAGAATTGTTGGTATTTGTTGGAAATACAAAGTTGAAAAAAATATTCGTCGACCATGGGAACTCGAGATGATGAATACGACTATTTGTTTAAAGGTAATTGGTTATTGGAAAGTGGGTGAATGGCGGCGGACAGACCGTGTTTGCTGTGATTCCGTGATGTTAGCAAACTGAGGAAGTCAGCTGCAGAGATGCTAAAGTTAGCTCGAACACTAAGTGGCATAAGAAAAGACAACTAAGTAATTCGGTTTATAGCATTTTCGGATGGAAGTCGCATAACCTTTGTCTTAACATTGTCATCAAAGTGCTTGGCTGTGGATTGAACCGTGGTCTCTGTAAAGGACGTCCCGTGATGTCCAATGTTGGTCGTAATATGTTTTATGCCAAGCTGTTGGCTAACATATTTGCTGCTTCTCATTTCAAAAGCAGTTATTTGAAACGCTTCAATTTTTCGACACTGCTCATTCTGTTAAACATGTTGTTGCTAACTGAAGCTTTTACACCTTAAATAAGCCTTATTAACAAAATTAAAGTATGTATTTAAGACGTTATCACATCATCTTTATGATATGTACAGTTAAAGCTAGATATTGACACATTGTATAAAAACAAACGTTACCTTTTTATCTTTGACATGAAACAGATTAAACAGTTCCAGTTCTAGGTCAGATAGGCCTATTTTCTATTTGTCAGATACTTGAAAAATGAGAGATAATTGTGTTACTTTCTTCAAAGTCAAGTTTTTCTTTATTCGTTTGTCCGCAATGTACATGTAGAAACACCATAGGAATCCATCCATCTCACTGCCGAGGAGGGAGATGATTCTGTGTTCTCTGTTTTGGTGTGAAATGTATGAATCAAACCCAGAACTAAAATAATAGATCTGTCAAAGATCTTTTATTTTAGATAATTCTTTCTCTTCCCAGCTGAAACTGGACAGAAAATGAATCCAGAATGATTCCAACACCAACCTGGCCTGAATTGCCATCCAGCAACAGGAAGCCTTTACTCCTAAAGCAACATGAAAAGAAGCCAGATTACTGTTTGCTAATGGTGTCAGGGAAAGAAACTTTAATTTCCAAACATATGTCCTGTTTGTTTATGAAACTCAAACGGACGTGATGAGCAGGAGCACTTTTATATGTCCTCAGAACCAGACATAATCAAAGCTGTTATCTCAAACCTCAAAAATAGTGGAGATTGTTATGGAAACCTCACTGATTCATCTTTACTTAAGGTACTGTGAGAAGTCCTGACACATCCCTATTTTTTTCTTTTTCAATTAATTTCTTCCAAGAAGTCGAACTTTGTCATTTTGATACAACTATTGAGTCATTTGTGAGTCTGTGTTTTTTTAAAAAAAGACACAGGTTGGTTAAAAATTACAATGTAAAAAAAAAATCACTGCATTTGTTTCTATTCTCATGTGCAACGAGGCAGGTAGTGACACAACCCAGATTTTGCACATTATGGCTGTAACACATTATGAAAGTGCTGCGGGTTCTTCGATGGAGGATGTACTCTGTAAACCAAGCATCAAGAAAGGAATTACAATATTATTCCTATCATTTTGGGGGTTTCCCAGTAGTTGATGCGCTGCTCCCAGATCAGAGGTAGTAAAGAAAAATTAGCTGATTCTGATCTATTTGTTTATTGATTGGTGCATCTAAGCACACATCATGTAAGCTTTACAGCTTCTGAGTGTGGAGCTAAATTAAACTACATGCTGTGATAAATGCAGGTCCATGAGATAAACACGGGGCCGTCATCACAGTTTTATAACAAAGCCCATTAAATCCGTCAACGTGATCTGGGTGGGGTTGAATTTAACCAGCGTGTGCCAGCAGCCCTCTGCAACATAACAACATGTGTACCTGGCTTGTTTAGTCGTCCTAATCGGAGACTCTGGCGTGGGGAAGAGCAACCTGCTGTCCCGTTTCACCCGGAACGAGTTCAACCTGGAGAGCAAGAGCACCATCGGGGTGGAGTTCGCCACCCGCAGCATTCAGGTGGATGGAAAGACGATAAAGGCTCAGATCTGGGACACGGCGGGACAGGAGCGCTACAGAGCAATCACCTCGGCGTGAGTCTGTGTTGTATTAGTCTTTTGACAGCAGTTGCTTATTTAGAAATATGCCTTCTGGTTAACGATTGTAGCTCAGCAGTTGGTTTTTATTCCTCACGCAAATCAAATCTTCGTCCTCCTGTAGCTGGGATTATTTCCCGTTACAGTCAAAGTGCAAGCCTACATTGTGAAATATTTGATATGAACATTTTTTTGCCGTGTTTGTTTTTTTTCCTCCCTCGTTCACTCTTCCTTTCGTTCCCTCGCCAGGTACTACCGGGGCGCGGTGGGAGCGCTGCTGGTCTACGACATCGCCAAGCACCTGACGTACGAGAACGTGGAGCGCTGGCTGAAGGAGCTGAGGGACCACGCCGACAACAACATCGTCATCATGCTGGTGGGGAACAAGAGCGACCTGCGCCACCTCAGGGCCGTGCCCACCGACGAGGCTCGAGCCTTCGCGGGTTAGTTGTTTAATAAGCATGTTTGTCATTACGGGCTCGGCTGTGTTCAGACGCTAAGGAGCCATAATGAGCATTATTTACTGACTGGGAGGACAGAATTGTTTCAAACTTTATTACTTGTTTTGTTTTTGTTTTTAAATGCCATATCCAGCCATCCATTTATTTTATTTATTTATAATAAAACCTTTTTAAGTTTTTGTATCCGAGAAAATGTTAAAATATTTGAAAGTATTAATTATATATGTAAACTGTTAGTACCAAAGTACTTGTATACTTTTAGACCACTTCAGCCTTTAAAAACGTCTAAAAACATTTGTAGCACGATTTTTGCTGACATGATCATGCAGACAAAGCCAGTCATTGGCTGGATCTGAACTCCATCCATTCCTGTTTAAACCACCGAGTTAATGACCCAAACGTACTTTAAACATGTATTGTCTTCTCTTACATTCAGAGAAGAACACTCTGTCATTTATTGAAACGTCAGCCCTGGACTCCACTAATGTAGAAGAAGCATTCAAGAATATTCTCACAGGTAGGAGAAGAGATTCACCAACGATTCAGTTTGACACAAACCATTTTCACTCTCTCACATCTTTGTTGTTTTCTTTATTCATCCCCCCCAACAGAAATCTACCGGATTGTATCTCAGAGGCAAATATCGGACAGATCTGGGCACGACGATTCTCCGGGCAACAACGTCGTAGACATCAGCGTCCCTCCAACCATGGATGGGCAGAGGGGGAACAAACTGCCCTGCTGTCAAAGCCTGTGACCCCTTGTGTTTCCTCCGTTGACCTTTTCCGTTTTCCTTCCTGATTCATTTCAACTTTCATGCTGCTCTCATTACGTTCTCAAAAAAGCTGGGATGTCAAAACTTTAAATTGACTTTCATTTTTTTGCAGTTTTTTTTCTCCTTTTGATCTTCCTTTGATTTCTAAGGGAAACATCTTAGATATGTTTCTCCCTTGGTGCGGCCGGGTGAAAGGCGCTTTAAGCAGGCGGAGCCTGTAGTAAACTACAATCTGTTTGTAATTCATGAGACGACGGTCCTATTGACCCGCTCCCGTCGAGGGACTGGCGAGGGATCAGCAGGTCTCTTCCTAGTCTGCATAAGGACTCATGACACAGTTTTCCGCAGTGGAAACTCTTCATCTCTTGTGTGGTTGACCTGATTCTGCCCTGTCCTGCTGTAGAGGAGGAGCCAAGGAGAAAGAGGGTCTGAAATCTCTGCTTGCTACTTTGAGTCCCTTTCGCCCATCCTGGTGTGAAATCAGCAAGAGCCACTAGCGACACTGGCTGTGACTGACTGATTTAATGTGGGCAGGTGTGAAACAAATGCTGTGATTTTAATTGTATGTGTGTCTTTTCTGGATGTGTGTTGGTCATAGAGCACAAAGATACCAAAGGAAACTATTGCAGTCCTCATCCGTTTTCCAGGTTAACTGCTAAACAAAACAATGGGTAACGCTGCATAGAGGAGCTGGTTTGTTGCCTGTCTAATATGTGAAATCAGATTATCTGATTCCTGTTCCTTTATCTTAATCTGGCTGAGATAAAACTTTGATGTTTTTGCACTAATGTCCAACAATTTCACACAAACACGTCCAATCATAATTTCCAAACACTTGGACAAGAACACTTTTTTTTTTGTGCCGTCAGTTGAATGTGTTCAATATCAAACTGGATTGGATTTAAAATCTGTTTTAATCTGATGACATTTCAGTCACAACAAATTCAACCTTTTAACTTTTCACACTTATCTGAGAAAAAAGGACCTGAAAACACAAAAATCTTCATTTCATTAAATGGATAAAATGTGTTTTTGTAGTTTTTTCCCCCTGTGTGTTGGGGATAAAAAAACCTACAATTTATCCAATGTGATCTAACATTTCCTGCCAAGTGAGCAGTTTTCTTTGACGTTGCTCATGAGATGCTGAAATAAAAAGAAGTGTGTAAAGCTGTTGCCTGAATGGTAAGCAGTTATTATGCGATGCTGTGGCCAGTTTATCCTCAGCGTTTTGTGAAGGTTTCAGAGAGGTTTGCTTGAGAACACACCAGATGGGTCAGGGATGAAGCTGTGATGTTTAGACCTGGGTTAGGTAGTAAAAAGCCATGAGTTCTTGTAATAACTTCCCACATGTGGAGGCACCACAAATGTGGAGAAAGGCTCTCTGTCTAACATCCAATACCTAAAATGTATTCAAGAATCAGTGTCTAACATAGACTCATCCCTTACACAGAGTTTCATCTTTCTTCTTAAAAAAAATGGGCAACATTTTCAGGTCTTGAAAACACTTCAAAGTCTGACAAAACCCTGTAAAAAACCGCAAATGTATTAAACTATTTATGAGAATCATATTTCCAGATGGTCTTAGTATGTCATAGCAGTCATAAAGAGGCTTCCTTTGTCCTGATGGCTCTAAATGTTTACATGGGCGCAGCTAATTGTTTTGACAGTTTGAGCCCATGTCCCTGTTTATCCCCTCTGACGAGCATGTGTCCGGACCCCCACCCTCCCTTTGACACCCCGCTGTCATCGCTCCTCCGGGCAGTGCACGCCTCTCCTGACCGCAGATCCAGACTGTAGAAGGCCATGAAGATGACGGTGATCCTCGGGGACAGTATTTAAAGCCCCAGGAAAGCGGAAGCCTGGTCTGGGCCGAGTTATCAGCTGACAGGAGGGAGACGGGGAGGCGCTGTGGTTTGGCCAACGCAGCTCAGACAGCGCTAGCTGAGCTGCTGCACCTTCGTTTGGTTGTTCCCTCCGTCCTACAGTGAAAATGGAATGAGGAGACAAGGCGAGGCTAAAGGGACGCTGATATAAGCCGCCCTGAAAAGTCACTGAAGACCGAAGAAGGTGAGTAGCTGTTAGCTTTTACGTCTTACAGCCTCTAACGGGGTGTTAGCAGCCGCTCACTGACGGCTAGCGGACACAGCTATTTAACATGTTTGTTTTTAACCAGAAAACATGAAGAAGCTGTTACTGTTGCGTGATATTTCAGCTATTGGCAGGACCTTTCTGTATGAGCCATTGCCCGTCTGCTGCTGTGTGCTTTCGGTATCATAACGCCGCTACTGAGCTCCAGACAATAGCCTGAGTCAAAGCCCCGACATCTGTCTGCAGCTGTAACATGAGCGGCTGAAAGAAAATAGACCCACCTTACCATTTACGCTCACTATTTGTTTTCGACCAGTCTACCTTATTGTCTTTAAACCCACGCGTTTATCTTAAATAAAACTAGGAAGTGTCTGGTTTAATCCCACTGTTTACACGCGGCCCGTGTCGAAACAAGAGTAAATGATTAGGTTTAGCTGTTGTTTCTAAGTTGGGGAGGGCGGGGGGACTGTGACACTGTCCTAATCGTGGCCCCATGTTTTCAGTCGACACGAGCAACTACACAAAGTAAGGCATCAACTTATTTGCTCAATAATTCAGGAAGGAAGTTGAAATTTGGGCCCTGAAGCTTAAACCAAATGTTTTAACCCTACATGTACCTCTGTAGATTCATGAGACTTTTGTCTGGTCTGTAGTGGAGATGCTGTTGCATTAATACATGTTGGCACAGAGCTCAGGTTTATTAGAGAACTTCATCTTTTTTTTTCAGTATACCACTTGTTTTATTCTGAGTAGATTTCCTAAAAAAAGCATTTATTTCCCCTCCATTCAAAAATAGTGAGGCATACACGTCCAGGCTCATTTTTAATTAATATGCAAGACACCCCAAGACGCAAATGTGGCCCCAAATCTAGCCGGTTCAGCCTCCTCTGTGTGGGTTATCTGGAAACAGGCAGCTGGTTATCAGTGAGCTACACATCTCAGTCACGGCTGCTGACATCACTTTGGTCTTTAGAAAAGATTAACAACTTCTTTGGAAAAAACCAAAAAAAAAACCCTGGTCTGTTTCCAAAATACCACCTTTCTCATAGATGATGCAAAGCAATTCTTAAGAAGAATGTCTCCGCTGACGTGGCAGGAAATGCGTTCATGGTTTCCCACATGTGGACTGGGAATATTGAGTAAAAATATCCCGGTTTTACATCATTTACTCAAAAATAAAAAGAAAAGAAAAAGTTTAGCGGAGATGTATAGCATGATCAAACACAAAGTGTTTGTTTTTGATAGTAAAGTAATGCAAGCACAGACTTTTATGGTTTGGTAAAACGCCATTTACTTGGATTTTAACTCAGATTTGTTTACACAAAGCAGCTCAGTGGATGTTTTCATCAGAACATCATCCCTCTTTGGCGTTCTGCTTTTTTATAAACAAAAGGATAATCAGCCTATTTAAGAGATGTCTGTTAAATGAGCAGGCACAAAAAAAATGAATGTATGGAGTGTTGTATATAATCCTGTGGAGACGAGAGGAAAAAGACTGAAACTGTCAATAATAAATGAATTGTTTGATGTTCATGTACCAAACAAGTATTGGTTCTTTTGTGTTTGTTTTTTTTGTTGTTTTTTTTCCTTCTTCTTTTTTTTTTAGAAAATAAATCAACAGTTTTTCTTTTGTAAACAGAATAAAGCTGGTGTAAAGATTTTGTGCCAGTTCTCTAGATGCTCACTGATGAATCTTGTTTTTATTTGCAACATGCAGCACATTATGCTATGAATGCTTACAGTTCATTTCTTTATATAAAAAAGAAGTGGATAGAGTCTCCTCATTTGTGCAATAACAACCCCCAAAACCATGCAGGTACGTCAAAAAATAAAAAACTGAATGTCATGGAAATATTCCTGATAATGTGTCACTCATTTCAGAAATGAGTGATGGCAGGCCTTCCATGTTAGTCACACAATGTGAAATATTTTAAGCCTTTATTTCTTGTAATTTTGGTTATCATTTTATTATGATGATTAATTTATGTTTCACGAAATTTTGTCTCTTGTCCACTTGGATTTTGGTTTATTTGGCTTGATTGGTTAGTTTGGGTTGATTTGAGCTACTTTAGTTTGGTTCACTTAATTTAATACTTCGAGTTGTGATTGTGATAGGTTGTATATTTAGTTTAGTAGTTTTGACCCTTCCATAACCAAAGAATCTGATCTCAATGCTCTGTATAAAGACATATTCATAGAAAGTTTGGTGAAAGGAATGTTATACGGGCAAAAGGAGCAAAATCTATTCAGGCATTCAATGCTCCGATGAATCTTACACACGGACCACAAATGTCCCATTCGTCAAGTTACTTCTGAACCAGTCAGAAAGTCTGGTTTTCCGGGCAGTTGTGAAAAATTGTCACAACTGCTCGGTGGTTCAGTTTTCAGAGGAAACTCAAGTTTGCATTTCATTTGAAAATCAAGACCCAAATGAAAGAGGAAGAGTGGGGAGGCGTAGTCTCTGCGTTTTTTGGAGTCCAGTGTGAAGTTTCCACGGTCAGTTGCGAGTTGTGGTCAATGCGGTTGTTGGTCAACTGTGTTTTTATCAAGTCCACAGTCAACACAGCCGCCGGCCAGGAAATTCTAGAGAACATCATGCTTCCTTCTGCTTTGTTGAGACGCCGACTTCATTTTCCAGCTCGGCATTTCGCCACTGATGCAGTAATTCATACGAAAAGAGGCCCAACCAAATATTGAGTGCATGGAAATGAACACACTTATGAGAATCCTGACATTTCTGTAAACAAAAAAACCCAACTTGTTATGAAATCTCTAATTTTCTTACACACTGAATATTGTGTTTTCACTGTCTGAGCCATAAATGTTAAAAGTACAAGAAATAAAGATGTAAAATATTTCACTCTTCTCTATAGTAAATTAGTTTCAGTTTCTGTAATAAGTGGCAAATATTTTTGTCAGTGATATAACATTTTTTGAGGCGTTTAAATCTGGTGCATTTGAGAAAATATTACATTATCATCTTTCTTTTTTCTGATTAGTTTAGCTCCTTTTTAAATACGTCTTCCACTGAGAAAGACCAGCTTTTTCAAACTGAATTTATTTTTCTGCTTCTCTGTAGACTCATTGTTCTCTGGTGGAAAGCAGCAGGCGTTTGCTCTCCTTGTCATTCCCCCATCCTCGGACCATCCGGCGCCTACGACCCTCGACGCCATCGCTTCTGGCCACGGCCGGCGTCCGGACGTGGCGGACGAGGCTGCCATGACGACAGGCGGGTGCTGCCACCTGCCCGGCTCCCTGTGCGACTGTGCCGGCACGGCGGGCATGTGGAAGATCGTCGAGGAGGCGGGCGGCGACGGACGCCAGGCCCTCTACGTCACTCAGGTCACGGCGCTGGACGGGCGGCTGCTGTCCTCCGTGCTCAAACCCATGAGCGTCCAAAGGTGAGACCCGGAATCGTCGCGCATCCTCGAAACGAAACGGTTTGCTCCGGATGCGGGAGGAGTTGTGTTTGAACGAGCGTTGTCCGTTTTGCGTCAGCGACTGTCCCATCTGCCGCATTTGCCACGAGGGGGGCAGCAGCGAGGGTCTCCTGTCCCCCTGCGACTGCATGGGCACGCTGGGCACGGTGCACAAGAGCTGCCTGGAGAAGTGGCTGTCGTCGTCCAACACCAGCTACTGCGAGCTCTGTCACACGGAGTTCAGCATCGAGAGGCGACCCAAGCCGCTCACAGAGGTAACCGTTGCCGACGCCGTCTGCATCCGTCTTCTCTCTCTTGTCTCATTCATTGGCTGTGCAAAAGTTTTCATACTAGTAATTTCCCCTCCGCCACCTACGTTTTTGTCATACTTCAGCTGAAATAAGTGTGAAAATTGTAGTGCGCATTTTGAATTCAGCTCCAATTTTTCGCTGCCATTTTGTTCTCTGGTTCTGTGAAGTAACGTTTCTGCATGTTTGAAATGTCCCCTGTTTTTTTTTTTCTCTCTGCGAAGTCACTCAGTTTTAGTCAGGTAATTTTTAAATACAAATGTTTTGTATTGTTCACTCATGTCTTACATTTTCCTTATTTCTACAATTGCACGTCACCTTTTGTCGAGTCGCACATTCCTGATACAGTAAAATAAGTTTGTGGTTGTTTAGGTGACGCGAACACGTCTGCGGGGGACTTTACGCTTGAAGATCTGCAATCTCACTTTTTCTTCCACTCTCGTTTTTTTGACCTTTCACCTCCCGGCTCCACAGTGGCTGCAGGACCCCGGCCCTCGTAACGAGAAGCGGACGCTGTTCTGCGACATGGTGTGCTTCCTCTTCATCACTCCGCTGGCGGCCATCTCCGGCTGGCTGTGCCTGCGGGGGGCTCAGGACCACCTGCACATGGGCAGCTGGCTGCAGGCCGTGGGCCTCATCGCGCTCACCATCGCCCTCTTCACCATCTACGTCCTCTGGACCCTGGTGAGCACGACTCCCGACGCAGCCCAGCTGCAAAGGAAAAAAAAGAAATAAACCTTGTCCCTTTTGCTGACGTCTCTTCCGCGTTTCCGTCCGCCAGGTCTCTTTCCGTTACCACTGTCAGCTCTACTCCGAGTGGAGAAGAACAAATCAGAAAGTGCGTCTTCTCGTTCCCGAAGCCAAAGAGTCCAGCTCTTCCCAGCATTCCTTGCTCTCTAACAAACTGAAGAAGTCTGCCAGTGAGAGTATAGTATGAGAGCAGATGGAGACATGTGGGAAGCTCAAAAAAAGCACTTCTGGGATCTTTTTTTTCCTTTTTCTTTTCTTTTCTTTTATATTTCTTTTTTCCTTTTTTGCATATTTTTTCCACTCCCACCTGACGAATGTGTTCTGCAGGAACACATTTAAATCGAGTCCTTCTGTTTTTTTTTTTGTTTTTTTATCACTGGATGTTTGATACAGTTTATGCAAAAAAACAAAACAGAAAAGACTGAGAGACGGCATGTGATGTTCAAACGCGTACATGTTTTCTGACTCATGATGGATGTGAGGATGATGATGATGAAGGGTTCTGCTAACCATAAATGGATTTCCATAATCGTCCCCCACAGCTTGGCAACCTCTCTTACCCTAAAGTGTTCAGGCATAAACCCCAAATTAACCCTCGATTATGAACAAAAATCTGAAAAACGTAGTTCACATTGTGATGCCCCTACATGAAAGTGTAACCAGCTGCAATGAAACGACACCCAGTTTGTAACTGTGTATCGTCTTACCAGTATTTAAAGGAAACCTTTATGCAAGGCTCTGCAGAACGATTTCTCAGTGACGAAAACAGTAACTGCATCCTAAGCAGGATGTTTTGTGTTGACCTGCTCTGCCTCTCTGTCGTTTGCAACCCTCTGTGTGCTCTCATGTTACTGTGACCGGAGCAGGTTGGATAGAGAAACCCCTCCCATCTTTGATTTATACTTCACAACCCAGATGTTGATTATGCAGTTTGAGTTTAACGCACAACTCCGATTTTTTTACTGCAGCAGTTGTTGTTTTTTTTGTTTGTTTTTTTTAACTGCTGGTCTAGTAAGGGACGACTGTGTAACATGAGATTGTGCAATAACAACACTGTGGAAATTGAGGCTTTTACTGTAACAAAGATACTAACATGCACAGTTATGCATGTCAATCTCACATTTAGTGATATTAGTTTGTTTTTGTTATGTTTTTTCTGTTGGTGCATTTTTAAATTAACTTTAGACTGGATTTCTTGTTTTCCAGCTGGAGCAGGCTTCACCAGCAAAGTTTTTGTATCATCAGCACTTAACATGTCGGTGTTCATTTGGAGAGACAGAAACTAAAACAGTTTTTAAAAGAACATTTTATATATACATATATAAATATATATTTTTTAAACCTAGAGTATTGCAGAAGCATATTCTAGGTTTTGAGTTCAACACATCCCTTGCGTCCACACCAAGGGATGTGGACGCATCCCTTGGTGCAGTATTCACCTTTGAGAGCAGGAGTGTCAAACTGAGTTTTGTGTTGGGCCATATCAAACATCTGGATGTTCTTAAAGGGCCAGTTGTGCTAGAATGCATTGATAAAACTCATTAAACTGCTTCACAAACACAATGCCTTAAGAATAAAAATTCCTGTTGTGATATAGGCTGATGCATCCACTGCTGGTATTCTACAGCTGATTTAGTTTAAACATTTTTGATATTTATTGAAGCACCCATGAAACCAAAAATATGTCCAAACAGCAGTTAAAAAAAAATCTCAAACAAGCTGTTTTTAAACATCAAGTAAAGTTTATGCCATAAATCAGTTTTTATCCAGATAATATCTTTCCTACACCTAGATCAGACCTCCTTGTTTTCTGTTATCACATTAGTGATCGTGCATGTTTACATTGTAGATGGATCTATTTTTCCAAGCGCAGTGTAGTTGCAGTTTCAGGAGGGAAAGCTTGGTTTTAAAGACTTAAGTTTACAGTAACCGGGTGGATGAAACCGTCTTATTTTTCAGGTTGTGAACTTGTGCCACAAACTGCTTCTGTTGGAGATTTTGTATAAGAGAAAGGTGTGTTAAGGGTATTCGATTTTTTTTTTTTTTTTGCATTTACATATGTATTCCAATAATGTTTACACTAGCTTCTACCAGAAAAAATATTTGATCACTGGTTATTTTTAAAAAAAACGCATTTAATATCCTCGCTGAGACTTCACTGGATCATGGCTGTGATTTCCTGCTCATCGTAAACACCAGCGGCTGCCAGTCTGTTGAGCAACAAAGAAATGGACGGACTTTTTCTTGTATTAAGTGCGTTGAAAATTATGCAAAACTGCCCCCATTTTGACTACAGTGTTGCCATAGAGATGTAAAAATCATCACCTGCTCCCCTAAGGCGTCTCTCTCTGCGCTGTGGTCAATCTGTGTATTCAACCCATAAAATGTCACCCATGAGATTGTAAATAATGTAAATGTCACTTGTTTTTTCTAACACTTCTGTACTGTTTTTTTTTTTTTAGAGACAGGATTGTTTGTACTCCATAGGTTGAGTTGCAATTCTTTGTTTATATTTATGGTGTTTTCTGATGCATTACAGGATGTCTTTTTTTTTAAATCCTGGTACTTTCAATCAACCAAGAATTGTTTGCTAAAATGTAATAATAAATGCTGCGTGGGTATTAATCTAGTAAATGTCGCCAGTTGTGTTGTTGTGCTTCTAGCAAAAGCGTCTTCTGGTTTTAAAAACCCAATAGCTCCACAAGCTTGTTTACATCTCATCCTTTAACTCTAGCAGAAGTGAGGGGATAGAGGAGGGGGGGTCGTCTGCTCGCTAATCCTGATGGAAAACAAACCGCTAATCTCAGGTTTTACTATAAAATCAGTCTGATCTACTCATTCTGTCCTCTGCATAAGCTCCTTAGTTGGAGTTCAAAGTATTAGATTTGCTGCTGTTGTTGAAGGCAGGAAGTACAAAACAAAATAAAACGGGAAAGGAAAAAAAAACATTTCTGTATCCTCTGCCGTCTCAGGCTACTTTGATACATTGTTCCCTAAATCCTCAAATATTTACTCTGATTTTGACCCATTGCTTGAAAAGGTCAATTTTAAGTGAAAAAAGTTAAACTTCTGACTTGATATGTGAGTAAAATTCCTAGTCTATAAAAATTGCTTTTAGCCATTTAGCTTTTATCACTTTAAAAACACAAACTTCACACAGAGCTTCTTTATTTCATTTACTGGTGCTTGTTAAGTTTTAAATATTCCTCTTGGGTGATATTATATTAACCGTTTGGGTTTCTGTTTGTGAGCCACAAAAGAAAATCTCCTTAAAAATGTTGGATAAAACACAACGTGTTCATCTTTTAATAACCAAGTTTTCTGCTTTCCTGTTAATCTTCACAGAACCACGTCTATCCGTCGTCTTTTGCATCCAAATCGGCTTTTAATTACCTTATTAAAACCTGGCCAAATACATCAAGTGTTTTTAAACAGTGATCTAAATCATGTTTTTATTGCTTTTAAAAATGAAAATAAAAATCTAAATCTTTTTTGGTCTTTAAACAGCCCAAAAATAAATGTGTAAAATGTTTCTTTTAATTTAAAACATGCGAGACCCTTTGGAAGTTTTGGATCTGCAAAGATCTACACATTCTTTTCCCACAAAAATATTTGACTGTTTAAGTTTGCATAAAGTTTTCTTAGTTCATTGCTGAGAGAGAAAAATATTCTTAATAAACTTCTTTATTTTATCTTTAAAAATAAAAAATATTTCTTTGGCCTGCAAGTCATCTTGAGTTAATCACTCTGGGTCATATCTTGAAAAAAGTTTGAGTTTGAAGGTTGGAAGCTGTGCTGTAACTCTTCCCTTTTCAGCTGATGGATCCGGCTGAACTGTGAGAGATAATTATAATCGAACACAGGTTTAAACTTGTCCAAAACTCTGCTGCGTTCCTTTCTTTCAAAATGTTTTCCAACAATCCAACACATTCAACGAACAACCAGATTTTATGCAGAGGAACATGTGGAAAAGTTTTGCTTAGTGCATTTTTCTGTAGCCTGAGGAATCCTTTTGCGAGGTACTGTTGGTTCAAACTTTTATGACATGTTTTACTTACCCAGCGAGAGAGACAGAGACCTCTAAATTGTGTTTTTCCTCTTTTCATTTCTGACTTAACTTCTGAAAACTCAGCTTTTTGTTTACTGCACAGAAAAGGGTTTAAACTGCTTTTAAAAACGCCAGGAAGATAATTCACAAGCTGCTTTTGCCATCAAACAAACCTGGGATTAGTTTTATGTTTTGCATTAAACATATTCGGATACATCAACATTTTGGAAGTCTGTTCAGGTCATTTTGTCTCCCTTAGGGTGAAAACTGTAATAAAACATGCACTGCGCTTTTAAAAAATGCCATAAAACAGTAGTCTTAATGGAAAAAAGATTGAGCTATTGACCAAATGCTGTTATTCCAGTGTTTATTTTAAGGTTGGCCTGCTCTATAGCTTATTTGTAATTTCCATTAAAGCAGAAAATGTTTTTTTTTTTTCAGAAAGGACACACATCCCAAAAAAAGTGCTTCAGTCAAGAGTTTTATTGTAAATTTACACATTTACCTGAAAGTAAGACAATGACAAACGAAGCCAACTTTTCTTCAATAAATACTTAATGAGAATATTTTTTTGGCATTATGACAGATGGAAGTAAGAAGCACACCGTCAAATACATAATACTGCTTCGTCAGGCTGGAGTAACTTTTATTTAGTTCGTTTTTGCACAGCACCACCTAGTGGCAACCGCTGAAATGTATTCCCTAACCTCGCTGCGCCTGAAGGCCTCGTTCCTTCACTCCGACTCCATGATCGATCCATGGACATGAAAGGCTTCTGAAATAAATCCCTCATGGCGGGAGAGAAGAGCAACAAGTGACTTTGAAAGTACTCCTACAAAATAAAATGAAACAGATTCAGAAAAAAGTACCAAAAAAAAGATATAAAAAAAAATGGAGTGAGATAAAGAAAAAGAAGGAGCTGGGCTTTTGAAGGGAGCTACGTGGGGAAATAAAAGTGCACTGGTGGCGTGATGAAGAGGAGGAGGATGAGGTGAAGGGGTGAGTGTCTTCAGACTGAGGGTCACAGGCTTTGACAGCACTGCAGTTTGTTGCCCTTCTGGCCGTCGGTCGTCGGCGGGACGCTTATGTCTACTACGTTGTTGCCCGGAGACTCGTCGTGCGCGGATCTGTCGGCTATCTGCTTCTGTGACACGATGCGGTAAATTTCTGGAGACGGAAGAAAAGTAAGAAAAGAAAAACAGTTTATAAAAAATTTACGTAGTGCTCACCTATAGGAAAGGCCACCAGACTCAGAACATTTCAGTCATTTCTCAGCGCTTTCCTTAGTTGTGAAAATATTTTAGGGCTGCAACTAAAGATTATTTTAGCCATCAATTATTTTGACAAGAATAAAAAATGTATTCTGTAGATTTTTTTAAGCCTTTGCTAAACAATATTAGAAATACATTAAAGTATGGATATAAATAGATCAAATGATTCAATTTCCTTTTTAAATGAGCAAATAAACATTTTATTGACTAATATGAAACAACAGCATTCCTTTAGTGAACACTTCATCAACTGACAATGATGCGTCTGGAGCTAAAAAAAACACTTTTAACATCAACATGTAAAAAGCTCAACCCTTTCTGTTTGACTCAACATCAATGCAGTGTGTGGCTGATCTGGTTTAATTGATTAATAATTGGACAGGTGCTCAAAAGCAATGGTTCAAATGTTTGTGAAAGCAAATTATTCTGCTGTCCTGGTTAAAAACTGAAACTTGAAGAGTTCTTGTTACACATTTACAGACAAAGAAGCTCTTTTTTTAAAATCCAAAATGCAAAATGTATTTTTTTTTCCAGGTTTGGTTTAATTACTGTTCTGAATATATTGTTTTGTTTTTTTCTTCAGAAAATGGCCTCTCTTTGAGTTTGTATACTTCAGTTAATGATTAATCAATTGCTAAATTAGTTGGAAATTATTTCAATAAATGATTCATTACGAATAATCCAATTCTTCGTTTCAGTCAGGGCAAAAACACTGGCACTTTTGTTGTGAACTACACTTTAAGGTAATAAAGTCATCTTTTTACCAAGGATTATTCTGTATTATAATCAGGAAGCTTAATTTCCAGCACATTCACATCTGACTCAAACCATATTGTGCATTTCTATCTACCTACTTTTTTTTACTTGGTTATCTTCACTGCAGCAGAACCTGATCACCCACTGAAAGCATCTCATGCATTATTAATCACAAAAATAGACCTTGGGGGGGGAAACCGCTTGAGAAGTAGATGAGGAAAATACTTCAACTGAGTTTTCTCCACAGCAATGTTCGGTACAGCCCAATGTTAAACCTGCTTATCTCTGCATTTTTTAAACCCGTTGCCTTGCTGAGTCCGACTAAATGAGTAAAACTTCCTTATCTCAACATTTATACTTTGTCATACTCAAATATATCGGATTCTGTATTCCCTTCATTTTCCTCTCTACCCTTCTGGGGACAAATCCGCAGAGTCTCTCTTCTCCCACCTGTTAGAATGTTCTTGAAGGCCTCTTCTACGTTCGTCGAGTCCAGCGCCGACGTCTCGATGAACGACAGGGTGTTCTTTTCTGACGTAGGGAGAGAGAGAAACAGGGGGGATATTTTTGAAATATCTCCGCGCGGCTCGGTCGCGCTCGTTCCGACCGAGCAGGTAAACGTTCCGCCGTCGTTTACCCGCGAAGGCTCGAGCCTCGTCGGTGGGCACGGCCCTGAGGTGGCGCAGGTCGCTCTTGTTCCCCACCAGCATGATGACGATGTTGTTGTCGGCGTGGTCCCTCAGCTCCTTCAGCCAGCGCTCCACGTTCTCGTACGTCAGGTGCTTGGCGATGTCGTAGACCAGCAGCGCTCCCACCGCGCCCCGGTAGTACCTGGCGAGGGCGCAGAGTCAGCTCTATCTTTTGTGAGGGGGTTTGTCACGCCACGTGCTGTGATTATTGTAACCGAGGCAACACTCACGCTGAGGTGATTGCTCTGTAGCGCTCCTGTCCTGCTGTGTCCCAGATCTGAGCTTTTATCGTCTTTCCATCCACCTGGATGCTGCGGGTGGCGAACTCCACCCCGATGGTGCTCTTGCTCTCCAGGTTGAACTCGTTCCGGGTGAAACGGGACAGCAGGTTGCTCTTCCCCACGCCAGAGTCTCCGATTAGGACGACTGGAAACGAAACGCAAAGGGACGTGAGGACATTTTAGAACTTATATTGTAGCGTCAAATATCTGCAACTAATTTCCTTTAACTCGCTTTTAAAGGAAGTTTTTTTTTTTCAGTTGGATGGAGCGTACCCCTTTCTCATACGTTGCTGCGTACTGCTGGTCAGCCGGCTGACAAATGGCCATGACATATTTAGATTTCTTACAAGGAACATAAACACCAACTTCCTTTGAGATCTGACCATAACACATAAAAGAGAAAAAAGGCTTCTGTGGGTTCTTTTATAGACGAAATTGTTTTAAATAAGGAAAATAAAGGAATTATAAAAGCATTTGTTATAATTCATACTTTTTATTTATCTTAATAAAGAGAAAAATGTGCATCAAAACATATGCTGTTGTTGACTCAAAATGAAGCAAGTTCTTTGTTTTGATTTTGATTTAATTCAGTTTTTTTTTCTTTTATGACCGACAAATGTAGTCTCAGAGTACTTTATACTCAATGCAGTCGATTTAGTTCATTATTCCAATTTGTTGATAAAAAGTTTTCCATGATCTCTGGCAAAATTGATTGGTTCATTTCTATATCAGCTTGTAATTGTAAGAACCTCAGTGTTCCTCAATAGATTTGGATGACAAAAAGTTTGATTGTTTTATATCCAATTACTGCTAACTTGATCAGATTTCTATATTTTTACTTTACACATGTAGGTGAAAAACTATAATACAACTTTAATAATCAATGTCTCCTATTACATTAACATTGTTTATATGATATGGAGGAGCGGCCAAAGCAAAGGAGGTGGATCAGCTGTGCTTGTCCACACCTGGTGATGTCATTCAGGACAGGTTACCGTCAGATATTGTCACTGCTATGCTAACATTGAGCTGTTGGCATGTCATGACAGTCATAAGACAGCAGGTGTCATGAATCAACAGTGTCTTCACTCAGAGGCTTTGTCAGTAAAACACTGACTGCTACTGGAGAGTCTAGCAAGCTACAGTTTCTCTTAAAAAATAAAACCTATTAGACAACAATGCTAATTGTTTTCACTCTTTGTGGTAATGCAATGAAACCTTTACTCAAGGTGAAGGCCTGACACCGCCTCATACCTGGACTGGAAACACACGGTGGCTTTTCAAAGTGGAAAGTGCCAGAAAGCTCTGCTTTCCCTACGCAGAGGGATCGTTATCAGACTCTGGCCTGTCGGGAATCAGGCAGGAAGGAGCTGCCAAAGGCCTGCGCTCCGAGAAATCTGACTCAACGCTTTCTCAAGACTTCTGTTCCTGTGTCATCCTGACGAGTCATCAGTATCCTGAAGCCAGAGTCCAAATGGCTGCGGCAGACCCATATTAATAATGCATTGGCAGGGTGAAAGGCAAGCTTCACTGTGAAACCCTTCATTTGAGTTTTATAATAAACAAAGATGTGGCTATGCAGAATACACTGTACATGTTTGCAGGAAACTAGACTTCCAGAAAGAACAATAGGTCTAGTGACACAGATTTAGTGAGAAGATCCAGCTTTGTTTGGTGAAGAAAGGAGCTTGTAGTCATCAGACTGACAGAGAAGTGACAGATTGGAAAGTACCTGTGATCAGAGGTAATTAGAAACCTGACAGAAAAAAAAACAATGGAGTTTCCTCTTTCTTCCTTTGACAGGGAGTGAGTTTCCTCCCTCAGGGATCAAGTGTCCAACAAAGGAACTCTTAAAAAGCAAACAAAAACCTAGGTTTTAGAGGACAAAGCACACAAAAAATAAGCCATGCGAGCGTCTGAATAAGATTTCACAGTCTGGTTTTGAGAGATGATAATAAAGTTTTAAATACAGCAAAGTGTGTTGTTGTCCTATTCTCCTGACCACTAGCCTGCAGGACTCCTCACCAAAAACAAAACGCTCTGGTTTCTCTACAACGTGTTGAAAACTAAGAGTCAGACCTGAACACAAAAACGAGCCACACCTAAAGTAACTGTGAATAAGTTGATGTATTAAACAGGGGAAGTGAGTCAACGGGCAACGAAAACAGCTCGGCTAGCTACCGTTAGCTGATGTTTACCAGCGACGATAACGCAGCTAGCATGCTAGTTTTGAGAATAGCGTTTAAAACGACGCTAACCTCCGTCTGTTTCACTCACCTTTGAACAAGAAGTCATACTCGTCGTCTCTGTTCCCCATTTTGATGTTCAGTTGGCTCTAGGAGAGAGCGGTGATGAGAGAAAATAGTTCCCCGCACTGACCAGGGTGGTGGTGCGCCGAGATGACAGGAGGAGACGAGGCGCATGTTGCGTAAGAGGAGCAGAAACGCTGCGTGACGTACCGCTACGCAGCTTCTGCAGGTGGAGAAAATACGCAAAAAAAATCCCAGTCAATCTGGTCCGTTTAGACAACATACAGGGTTTTAGAAGTCATTTCTGGAAATTCATATCCTTCTGAGAAACAGGGAATTTTTTCGGCTTTAGCCTGAGAGCTATTGATGTGAAGAGGTCATTCGATTTCTTAAAATTATACCTTTAAGAGCGAATGATTGCAGTGTTGAAAACACCAATTACTTCCCTTAAAATGTGGGAGATATTTATACAGAATCGACAAGGAGCCAGACTTTGGAGCAGTCAAGGGTGGATTGAGGTGAATCAGAAACTAACCCCCATGATATCTATTGTAAGAATCTAAATTATGTAGTACATAACTTACTTATAGAAAGCTCTAATCCATTTTGAGCGATGCAAAATACATGCTGTTTCATGCGTGGATGCATTTTCATGCATTTTTAAATGCATTTCACTAAATAATATGGAAATATGCCTTCTTTTCTCCATACTTTAACCCCACATGACAAGATTTAACAGAAAACACTTCAAAAAACAAATATAGATAGAGTACAACTCTATCTATAACTTATTTCTCAGGAGCAGAGCTGGAGCAGTTTTATGAATTCTTATTCCATTCATTCATCCTTCCATCCTTCCATTCATCCATCCATCCATCCATCCATCCAGGTATTGCTAAAACCAGGTTGAGGTATGAGAAACCAAGAGGAATTTAATTTAGGGACTCTTGCCCATTGCAATTATTGTCATCTCAGGAAAGACAGAGAAGAGAGGGAAGGTTTTTCTTTTCATTATTATTTTCAAGCAACCAGTGGAATTATTTGATTAGCTGAGCTGCTTATACCTCAGGATTCCCAAGGATTTACACAAATCTAAAGCATAAACATAAGCTAACAATGAGCTCAGTGAATGGGGTAGAAATTGCCTTATCTCTCAATTACCAAACTAATAAAATTAATTTAGCTGCTGATTGAAAATAATTTATTCAGTGGTGCTTTATACCTCAGCTGAGCTCTTCTGTAATTTGAATGCTTAAAAATGGCACCCTCCTTTGTAGCTGTAAGGCTGATCTAAATAAAGCTTAAAGAGGATGAGAAATGAAGCAGGGCCCCTGAGAACAGCACACTGCTGCAAATTAAACTCTTAACTCGGTGTAGTTGCACGTCCCACAGTGAGAAAATGAGAAATATAACATGTGAGCTGCAGATAAACCTCACCGGCAGTGAGTCATTAGGTGGATCCAAGCTAATCACTGCCCTAAGAGTGAGTAGCAAACTGGACTTTGGACAAAACATGCTGTCATTATTCATCCAGCACAGCAGCTTTGTTAAGTGTAATCCATTACTGTTTATGTTTGTACATTACTATGAATCGTACATATCGTGCATATCAGCCTGGACAGTGATTGTTTTCACTGAGTGTATTTATGTTTATTCAACTAAATCACAGCACCGATAACTAAAACCTTCACATAGTTTTTGAAATAAGGACATTCAAACTGAGCCCCCTCCCCTCTTTGTATGTTATTAAATTAAAACTCACTTCATATTTAGTTTTTAGATTTTGCTAAAATACAAAACACATAAGTGTTCTATCCAGTAAATACTTTATTAAGTGTGCAATATTTTCTTGTGGAAAAGTATGAAAACTGGTGGAGTTTGAAAAGATAAATATTATATGTTGGTGAGGAAATCCCCAGTTAAATGCAGCAGATTTATAAAATGCATTTGATATACCTCTGCCCTAATTATTATTATTATTTCACAACTTCATAAATGTTAAGAAAAATTATGAAATTAAAACAAAAGTCAAGAAATGTAAGTCGTGAGTCCAGTCCAAGTCCTAAACTTTTAATTTTGTGTCTTTAAAAAGTCATTTAACTTAATATGTAAATTTAATCAATTATCTAGCATTTATAATTTTTAAAAAAATGATACATTTGCTTATCAAAACAACTTGCTAGAGAAACCGAACTTCAAAATCTCTCTAAAAGAAAGCAGCAAAAAAAAACACACCTCAGTGTTGAATCTGATGTTTCTTTTTTACAGTGAACCTTAACTAAAACAATCCAAATCACTTCTAGGTTTCCGTGTCGTTTCGTATTTCCAATCTATACTGAGTCAAGTATGACTCAGTATGACTCAGTATTCCTGGTCAGGTATGACGTGTGACTTTTTAAAATTAATTTTAAAAAGAAAA
Organism: Micropoecilia bifurca; assembly: GCA_903067075.1. Taxonomy (NCBI): domain Eukaryota; kingdom Metazoa; phylum Chordata; class Actinopteri; order Cyprinodontiformes; family Poeciliidae; genus Micropoecilia; species Micropoecilia bifurca. Next base: position 17,893 of record CAEGAF010133853.1, on the reverse strand, counting down.
CATACATTTAAGAAAAATTACTCTCACTTTTTTTTTTTAAAAAAAAAAAAGCATTACTTTATAATGGGATTTTTGTTCCTGGTGAATAAATGTGCTCATACTTATTTGAGAATTTTTCTAACATATTTTCTATGACATCATGACTTGGTATAAAAAAAATTGTTCTAAAGATTTTGACACATCTGTACAAGTGATATCAACACCTTTGTGTGGACAACTGTTCCTTTAAGTCATCTTTTAAACACAATACTAGCCTCTAAACCTCTAAGTTTACAGTAAAGCTTGTTTTTCCTGTCCCTGCTATTTTAAGTTTCAAAAATTCCTTCGTGCTTCTTTCTGGTAACTGGGTTTGACACGCACAAGTACCTCCCAGCTGTGCGCAGCGCTAACCTGAGTCAGAACCAGCCTCACATGTGGATATGCTTGAAACGCCCCGCCCCTTTTCGTACATTGACCAATCAGCAACGAACTGCTGATTTTTATTTTCTTTTTTTCCGCAGACGGAGCTGCTGCTGCTTTAATATGCAATGAGCAGCAGAGCGGGCAGGTAAAACACCGGGTGTAGTTCTAGTGTAAAAGCTCTGGATCAAAGTTTCATCCGATCTGCAGGTAGATCATTTATTAGTATTATTATTCATTTGTACTGCTGCAAGAATCTGCCTCTTTAGTGATGGCAAGACGAAATGGGAGGAAGAACCAACTGCCAGACCTTTATTATGAGGGTTACACGGAGAAAAGGTCCTTCAAAGATAAGGTAGATCCTGCAATTCTGTTTATCTGTTCATTGTTTTGTTTCTTTGTTTGTTTCATTAGTTTTTCAAAGATACATAATCGTTTTAAAACTACTAAGAGGCTGGAGTTGTGACTGCTACTGACATAGTTGCAAACCAATTGTGGTGATAAAAGAATGGACTTGACTAGCATCAATTACTTGTTTTAATTGAATGTTGATTATGTTATAAAAATGATACATGGTGCATGGAAAGGACAGTCTGTGTGTTTGGGTGTAGGACACTGGAGTAATGTGGTAATTAAGATGATGCAAAATGAGGAAAACGTGGATTAATCTTTCTCACTGCAATATCCAACAGTAATATTTCAGAAGAACCCACAGCACATTCTTTAATGTGTTTAACCATTTTATGGAAGAAAAAACAAACATTGAATGAGTAAAGAAAAAAATCTGTATTGACGGTTTGGACCAACAACTGGAAATCGGTTTTGTCCAAAAAAGCCGGATCGGTGCATCACTAGCTGAAATACATCTTTTATTATTATTATCATTATTATTATTATTATTATTACAAATGAATGTTTTATACTACAAAATGACACCGCAGGTGATTGAATAATTATCTGTGAAGGAAGCAGCATGTAATGATGCGAGTCTGTCCGCTCTTTGTGTTGCAAAGATCGGAGCAAACCAAAGACTGATCTCAGGTTAAAGGGTCAAACAGGCGACACAAACTCTAAACTAAATAAATCCTGAGGCCAGTTTGGTTGAGGATGATAATCTGCTCTTCCTTGAAATGCCGTGGAAAGTTTCTGGGTTTAATCTCACTGATCTGTTGACACGATTGCATGATTTGGATGAGGTCCAGTCACCTCTGCCTAATTACTGTTATTGTCACAACACATAGTTTCTGATGCTGACTCATAACCACCATAAATAGTATCTTCTCCGGTCATAGGATCCCTTCTTACTTCCTTGGTGTTGTTTACCTTCTTCTTCTTCTCTGTTTTTCATCTTTTCTTTCTGCACAGAGTCAAAATGTTTTTGCTGTTGGTTTCATGCTGTGTGTTTTTTATTGAGCTCGTCTCCTCGTGTGTTTGCTCAGACATCTCGGAAGCTGTGGACCTGCTTGTGTGGGAAAACACTTTTTTTCTTCAATGACAAAAGAGACGAAAATGTGAGTCTTCTCAGAGACATGTTCTGCTAAAAGAAAAAACAGACTTGCCTGTTATTCATTGCTCTTTGCTTGTGTCATTAGTATATAGAGAAGCTGGACCTGTCTGAACTGGTCTCGGTTACGGACGACAGCAGCCCAGATCCCAACTTGGACGCGGCCAGATTCAACGTTCAGATGGCGAAGGGAAACTTCAAATTTACTGTGAGAGGATTCATGTGGAATAACTCCTTCAGCTTGTTCAAATTCATTTTATTTTCAAATTTATCTGAATATTTGTGTCAATTTCTTTCTTTTTTCCTGCAGGCCCCAAATGCAGAGTCTCGGGAACTTTGGAAGGGATTCATCCACTGTGTGGCTAAGGTCTGTCCTCTTTTTTTCTACATTTCACCATTTTGTGTTCCTCCCATACACACACACGTCATTTAAATATGAAATCGTGTCTCCCCGCAGCTGGAGGTACCCCTCACCCTGAACCTGCTGCCGGGTCAGATCCACATCCTCAGAGAGACGGTCCAAAAGGAGCTGGAGAGGCCAACAAATCCAGAACCGAGTCCTCCTGCTGCTGTCAAAACAGAAATGCCTGCGTGAGTCTCACTGGAGTAAAGCCACTTCCAAAATGAGATAAAGATGACCAAATGAGTGACTGAGTGGGGTTTTCTTGTGCTTCGATGCAGTTGCTACTACGAGGTGCCTTATCTGGAGGCCGAGCTGCTGCTGGAGAGAGAAGCCAGCAAAGGAAACCTGCTGCTACGACCTGGGAAAAAGAAGGGCTCCTTCGCCATAACCACCAGGCAGGATCTTGAGGGGTAAACACACATGTTTACAGCTGTTGCTGTGACATACATTTCCAGCTGCAATCGACGTGTTGTTTGTTGTTGGTTGCTGTTAAAATATAACATTTTCTCCTGTATTGTTATTGCTATTCAGTTCATATGTATCTCTTTCAGGCCGATTTTCCGTCACTATCGTATACTTCCAAAACCAGAGGGAGGCTTCTACATTGCTGTGGACAAACCTGTGAGTATCGATTGTATTAAGTTTTCACCACATAGAAATAATTGTTAAAATATTGTTTCCCTTTAGCGCAGTCAGACAAGCGTCTAAACACAAACTTGCCGACACTGTATCTTGGAAAAATAAGGATTCTTTTATTGCCACAACCAAAATAGTTATTGTGGGGTTTTTTTTCAGATTGCAGTGGAAGAAAAGTTATACATTGGTTTTTGTTGATTTACAGATAAAAACTAGATAACTGTGTTGTGCATTTGGATTTATACCCTATACGGCTCAGTCAAAATTCAGACCTAAATCCAGTTCACTTCTTTCTTAAAACTATTTTTTATTAGCGAGTTGCAAAAATACCAGCCTTCAGACTTTTGAGACCTTGTCTCCCAGAGTCTTACAGCTGGGGGCACAGTACAAATGCACTCCTCACTTTTCAGGTTTTTATTTGTAAAAGCAGATAAGATCCCAAATCAATTGCAATATAGTTCTCACATATAAAAAGATGAAAAGGTTTAAGGAGCATGACTCCATTTCCCAGGGATTATAGTGACATTTGTTTACGTGGAGTCAGGCGGTAATAAAACCGTAGTCAAACCTGATGCACTGGATAGCTGAAGCTACGAATGAGTTGGTTTATAAAAATTCTGATCGAGCCGGAGGCGACTGCCAGTAAAAGTTGAGGCGGCTGTCAAAATGTTGTGTAAATTAAAGACGTGGATGAATGACGTTTCGCTTCAACTATGAAAAAGTTATGAAACGAGAGACCTTAAACTCAGGCTTTCCAAAGTTTGTGCCCTCATGATTGAATTGCTTTACAGCAGTTGAGGACGTTGCTCTTTGTGCAGGTCCACTTTGACTCGCTGCATGATGTGGTCGCTTACATGGTGGAAAAAACCGACGGGTCTTTCACTCCCCTCAACATCGAGGCTCATTACGACAAGAACATCTGTATGTTCAACAGGTTTTCTATTCTTTTTCCCCGCACACACAAACACACACATTTTGACCTTTTTTTTTTTAAACTAATCAAATTGTGAACATTCTTCCTTTTACAGCTTTTATTGCAGCTAATAATGAAAACGGTGAGAGGACCCAGCAGCCTTTGCGGCCACCAGAGGATCCCATCCCAGGTACTGCCCTTCAATGCTTTTGTTTTTTTCCGTCCTTGAGAATCAGCAGAAAGGAAAATTCCTCTCATGTTTCGGTCTCGTTCTTGTGATTCCAATCAGCTACAGCAGTTTCAGTAAAAATGACTTGCAGTAAGTTCTCGAAGACGTGAGGAAGCTCCCCTAAAAGTTGTTGGTTTGGAAAAATAAACCCATCTGGACACTCACATGAATTAACTCAGACGCTACCGGAAGCAGCTCTGCTTCAGGCTCGTTGTCAACGAGGGTTTTCCATGAGGTTCTGTCCGCCTCACGCTCTCCTATTCAACGTCCAATGACTAGTTCAGGGCCTGCGTCCATCACCTTTCAGCGACTTTTGTTCTGGACATTGAAACTAAAAGGCAAACGTCGTCACAAAAGAAACGGATAAAAGCCAACAATAAACAAATAAGCTCTAAATATAAACAGAAAAAAAAAATTCTGATAAGGATGAGAGAAAGAATGCAAACAGAGCAGCCTAAAAGTAGCCATTCGCTAATGTTGCAACCAAAAACGTCAGTGGACTTTCCTGGGATTTTGTTTGATGGACTAAAACAGGCTAATGTACAATTGTGAACATCAATGTTTAAAGTGATGCCACTGATTTTCAGTGGCATTAAATTTTGGACTTTAACCAGGCTATTCTGACAGAATATTTTGGGTTTAGCTCACTCAGACTATGTGCTTTGGATTGTTACGCGGCTCAGAACTGAAGTTTTTAGCAGACTTCAACTGAATTTAGCTATGAATCTTACCATAAATTAGCGACCCTGCAAAAAAAACAACCCAAAAATAATAAAGGCAAATAAATAAAAGGATGACACTTGGATGTTCGCAGATAAAAAGAAAAGTCTTGCTACAGACTCTCAGTTGGATTTATTCGGTTTGGTTGCTACGTGTCAAAATGTACATTGGCAAGGCAATGATTTTACATTTTCGAAATTTGGGGGGAAAAAAAAGTTTAGCTGTACACAATGAAAACTGGTTAACTGTTTTCATTTTCTCTTGTCACAGAATACATTTAAAAACATCTTCATAGATTAGTCATAATTTTTGACAAAGTTTTTCCAAGATCAATCATAAAATGATCCTGGATTACTAAACAGACCCTGTTAAGAGTTTGTCTGTGTTACTCCATTTTCATTCCTAATCTGATTTACATGTTTTCTCTCTAGTTACTGTAAAAGCGAGGAATGACGAACCAAAACCAGTCGAAAATCCACCTGCTGCTGATAAGAGTAAGTAGATCTGCCCTCAGTCATTCCATGCATCATTCCTGGCACCCGGCCCGCTTGTTTTCCGAAAAGAACTGGTGGGTCTTCATTTTTGTCCGCGTCTGTCGCTGACTAACGACCTGTGTTCAAACAGGGGAGGAGGAAGAGTATGAGACGGATGGCTGCTCCTCTGGTGAAACTCGACGTAAGTTTTTCCGTCTGATTGTTTCCACGCAACAGAAAATACTTTCCTTTATCTGCCTGAATTCACATCTCACTCTTTTCTGCGTTACGTAATCAGCGGTACCAGAACCGAGGAAACTACCTCCATGTCCAGCTCCACGAATGTCTGTCCCAACTCCACCGGCCAAACCCGCTTGCCGTACAAATACTCCCGAGAAGCCCAGGACACTCTCGAATCCAGAAATGGAAAAGCAGAGTAAGTCCTTGTTATGCGCCATGTTACAAGCATGCCTGTCACAATAACCAATTTTGCTGGATAATGAATCGTCCCAGAAGTTATCGCGATAAATGATAATATTGTTGTTTTGAGACAATTTTCAAGCAAGAACACATTCTTTTCTTCAAAGTCAGAATTTAAATTAATTAAATCAAAAGTTTTGAGTACCCAGTACTATATATTTTTAGGAGTTTTGGACCATTTCAGCTACAACAGTTCACTCATGAGAGAAGTGTTGTAGCTGAACCAGGAGGAATCGGTTGCTTTGCTGCCAAACAGTTCATTTTGTTTTTTTTAATTCTGGCTGCTTATTTTCTGTGGGACAGAAGCCAAAGCTTTCTGATGGCCACTCCCAATTTTATTGCCCTTCAGCGAGCTGTCACTAGTTTGAGTATTTGCTTGTCTGTTTGGAAGACCCAGTTGCACCCAAGCTTTAACTTCCTGGCTTGAGATGTTTCTTTCCCCCCCCACCATTTCTACTTAGTGAAGTGCAGTCAAATACCACATAATGCCACTATTTTCTCCAGATGTGACTCTGGTAATCAGAAGGAAATATTTCAAACTTAAGTTTCATTAGGACATAAGACATGTTTCAGTGTGTGGATAATGACATTCTCAAATGTACCATTAATATACAGGAAGCCCAAAAAAAATAAAATAAACATAATCATATTGCTTTTCACTATTTGTCATTGATCCAGGTGTAAGGTAATTTATGAAATTGAAAAAGTAAAAAAAAATCTAAGGATTATGTTTCATAGTTCTGTCACTTAAGCAAGTAGAAATCGTTTGTTTAATCCGATTCATCGTCATTGAGGGAAAAAACTAATTATCTAATGTCTACTGCAAGTTAATCTTCACAGAGCTAAAGATCCGTTTGTTTTTTTGTTGTTTTTTTTAGTTCTTCCCGCAGCTTTGTCGGAGCTGAAACAGAAGTTGGGGCAGAAGACCAAGCTGCTTGTTTAACGTCTTCTACAATCATCCTGGCAGACAGAAACACGACGAAGCAACAAGCAGAGCTGACTGGAGCCACATGCAGATCTGTTCCTGCACAATATCAAACTGGACTCTTCCTTCTCCTCTTCCTCCTCAGTTAGCTGTCTGCAGCAAAGCCTCTATGCAGATTAACACCGGATTGATTTGCCTCCGCTGGACATTTATTAGCAAATCAATCGACTGTGAAGATGGTTGGACAAATTATCTTCTCGTTTCTCTTGTTCATTTTGCACTTTAGCTATCGACTAAGCTGCCTCAGACTTTCCGTTAGTGTTTTTATTTTTTCCCCCTCTTACTCTTAGAATCAAATGATAAGTGATTTATTTTCACATACATTTATTTCCACACAGCATCAATACTGTCTGAAATCTGTGTGCAAAAACAGAAAATGCGACAGAAATAAGGGATGGGATTCACTTATTTCAGTTTTTTTTCTCTCTGTGAATGTAAAGAGTAAAACTCTTTGTCTCATCAGCTTTGATATGACAAACTTCTAGTATGTGCCATGCAACATATATAAAATATTTAAAGTGAATTAATCACTTGTATAGTTTGTAATCCAGTTTCACATTTACATTATTTTTTTGTGTGTTATAGTTTCAACTTCTCTGTTGTCTGGGAGAAAAAAAACCAACCAGAGTCAAAATGTTCTCACTCATTTATTACCTCCATTACTGATACACTATAGTGGAAAAATTAAACTATTTACAATAACCTGTGACATGTTGTCAGCATGTCAAAGTGTAATGACCTCTGTAAAGCAAAGCAGGCTACATTTACCCAGGAAGAGATGAACTAGAACACCAACCATTCGAAACGCACAACCTGGATGTTGCAGCACAGAGCTGAAGACGTGTCCAACCCGAGGTTCTGAATCGAGTTTTGGTTCATAACCTCTGCGTGAAAAGCCTTGAAACGAAGTCACACTCTTATTTTAGGAGCTTGTTTTTAACATCGAAATGTCAAAACTTTCCTTTTCCGTACATTCAAAAGGAGAGTTGGCTTAATCTAATGCTAATTTTTCAGTTACATTTAATGTCTAATCCTAGAAATGAAATGTAATTGAAGCATTTCAGTTTTTAGATGTTATTTTAATTATTCCATTTCTCTTTGCCGCCCTTCAACACGTCATTTATTTAAACCGGATGCGAACAACTGCTTGTCTGTACTTACGACCGGAGCGATTACTAATTTTAAAACAACTGGTACTGTAACTTGTCGTCACCAAGTTTTCTACATAGCAACCAGACGAGTCTGGCCCGAAAACCATCACAAACATGTGAGGCTAATGTTTCCTGGGTCCTTTTGATCAATGAGAACAAGATAGAGTTTTTCAGAATCCAACACTCCAGATGAGTTTAGGAAAAAACATAAACAATATGTGGAGCAGCATCTTATGGCTTTGCTTAGGCCTCTTTCTCTTGTGTTACATCATGAAATCTTTTAAACATCAGAACATTTTCACATTTCTAGCAGCTGCTGCCAGAAAAGTTGACTCTCACTGAATAATACAATAACCTTTGGTTGATCTTTCAAACTTTGCCCCCCCTCTCTTGTGCGATGTTTGCATCAAAAACCTGAATTAAACCGAGTTGAAGCCAAAGCACAACCCAGGAACCCAAATACATGAGTTTCAGACCCCTGATCTACCAAACGATCTCCTTCTGTGCTCCAACACTGTGAAATGTTGAAGTTTTGTCCTACTGGGAATGAAGGCTTGTATCATGGCAACATCTTTTCAGTGTGAGTTTGTTACAATGCATTGAGAGGTGAACTATTTTAAAGGCTTTTCACACAGATTTCACAGATAAGAGAGGAGTTACAGACTATTAGATACTGCTGAGCCACTGACGGCGAGCTACACACACAGGACGGTCCCTCCACTGGAAACCGAGCAGATGGACGTTAGATGGACGGACGTGCCACGGCTTTAATGTTAGCGTCGGAAAGTTTTAACAGGAAGCTCGAGACCTACATTAAATAACAGATGACTAACATTTGTAACTGTAAGTACCGTTGAGTAGCATCCCTTGGCAAGAAATCAAATATCTCGACACAATACTGTTAAATAATCCAGTTCAGTGCTGAGCTGCTTAAGTGCTGAACGTCGTTCAGGTCAGACTGGTTTACTGACGAGTCAACCAAGTTACAACCTCCTCATACTGAAGCTGACGCAGAGCGGGACTTTAAAAACCAAACAAGCGGGTACACAGAGGGGGAAGGGGGGGGAGAGGGGGGCGCGGGGGGCTTCACGTGTTTGGTTTGGCCTGAGAAGGAAGGCACAGGGACGGAGCATGACCCATGAAGCTGCAGCCGACAGAACAGCTGACCGTTCAGAGGAAGCAGCGGCCAGCGCTATAAATCGCCGCCCTAGCAGCTGGATGAATGTGCACCAAGACATTAACTACTCATACTCGGGCCAAAGCGTTGCGACTAGCCAGTGGATTCTGTCACTCAGGGAACAGATCGCCTGTTCGCTCCCCTAAAAAAAAAAAAAAGAAAAATCTAACTTCCGCCATCATGCAAGGCAGAAACGACCGGGATTAAGTGGTGTAGCTGTTCTGCTGTGTTTGCCTCCGCCTGCAGTCGGTGCAGAGGATTCGACCTGCAGCGGTGACTGGAGCCGGATGGAGCTGAGGCCGGCGCCGGCGCCGTCGTCTAGGTGAGGCTGGCGTTGGAGCTGCTGGTGCCGCTGTTCTTCCTCTGGCCGCTCTGGACCGCACTGGGAACCTGCAGGCCGGTCACCACGGAGAAACTCCCGTTCCACACCTGCAGGAGGGGAAGCACGTTCAAGAACCGTTTTCAGATCCGTCACTCCAGCAGCAGACGCTTTGAGAGAACGTTTTCTCACCATGAATGCTGGGATGACGGGCTGCTGGAACTTTGTTCTAAAAGTGTGCATCAGCTGCTTGGTTTTAGCGTTGTAAAACGACACAACACCTGCAGAGCAAAAACCAGAAACAGGTTAAGATCCTTGCACAGTTTTTTTTTCTTTCTTTTTTTAACCAAACAAGCTGAGTGAGTTGATCAATGCTTTGGATGCAGATAATTAGCATGGATTATAATCATAATAATAAATTGAGTTAAGCTAGAAAACAAGGCTACTAGAGTTGTGGGTGTTGAGAGTACTGGTCACGTTTACTGAAATAACCTTTTGGGGAAAAAAATAAGAACTTATACGAGTAGTTTTACTTTTACTTGACTAATATGAGCTATTGCTACTCTTTCTTGTGTAGACTGGTTTTGATTTAAAGAAATAGACTTAAAATATTGGAAACATTCGTTACATACGAGCCAACGTTTCTGCTAATCTGAGCATGGTTGTTTAAATTAAAAGTCTGCTCGCTGTGTCCTCCACCGCCCGCCCAGCTAAACTCCTCGCCGCGACCTCACCTTCGTCGTAGTTGACGTAGACGCCTATAGTGTTGGGGATGGGGCAGTCGAGGGTTCGGGCCTTGTTGTTGTGCTTGGCGGTGAGGCTCTGCTGCAGCCAGTTGTTCAGGTGGATGCACCAGGAGGCGCTGCTCTTCCCCAGCTGATCGAACCTGCCCAGGCTCCGCAGAGCGATGCCTACGGCAAACGCCTTGCTCTCCTTGTCCAGCTTCACCTCCCAGTACTGCTGGCCGGCGTCGATCATGGTGTCGGCTGTAGGGGGACATTAATGGACAATAGATGCCTTTCTAGAGCTGCAGAGGCAACTGAGCGGACGAGAAACATCCGACACCACGTATAATGCAAAAATATCCGGAAGCATTCAGCGTTTTCTCATTTTTCAGGTTATGCACACAAGCCTAAGTGTGAACATGTGCAAGAAAAAAAATCTTGTTTGTGCCGCTCTCGTTTTAAAGATTAAAAAAAAGTTTCCAGGGGTCACCTGAGATCAACCTGCTCTCCCCAGCCAAATTAACAAAATCAACCAAAACTGATATGGATTCATTTTACTCTAAAATCGATAGTCACACAATTTTGTTTGTTTTGTAATCAATTACAAATGGATCGATTCTCTTCTGGACGTCAACTTTTTTTTTTAAGGATTCATTCGAGGATTCAAGGAACTTCACTGTCTCACATTTACATGTTTAAGGTGCCAGTTTACGAACTCTCTTTATCTTGCCACCGCTTCAGTTCTGCTTGCTCGTTGTGTTGCGTTTTTTTATCATGCGAAGCGCTTTGCATGCCCATCAGCCTGAATGTAGACATGCAAAAACATTTGTCCACGTTCGTCAGCCGTGTGTCGCTCCTCTCACCCAGCACGGTGTAGGACTCCGCGGTGAACCTGTCCCTGCCTGGCCGCGCCGTCGGCCCCCTCTTAGGGGACATCAGCGCCGACCTGCTCACACGAGAGACGGATGCTGGAGACCCTCACAGGAAACACAGAAACGTTCATCGCGCGCAGCGGCAGAGTCTTACACAAACCTGGCGGGCGAGTGCAGAGGGGAGTTGGTTCTGTTCTTCTCCTTGCGGATTTCCTGCACCTTCCCTCCGCTGCTGTCCCACTCCACGCTCAGGTCGTCCACCTTCAGGTTCTGGTGCGCCGAGCTGGAGTCCAGCTTGAAGGTGAACGCTGCGTAGACCGGCAGTAAAAAGGTTTTGAGTGGATGGGGGTTTGCTGCTCAAACTTTCTAAGCATTTCTGACCTCATTGAAGATGACATCACATTACTTGAATAATCCGTCTACTAATTGAGTAATCGATTAATTGTTAACCGGAGTATACAGAAATTTCCTGAAAGAAAAATAAAATATACACATTTTACATTTAAGACAAAAAAAACTTGGTAAATATGTTCTACCCAAAGTTTTAGCTTCGCATGATTAAAGGTTTGTAAAAATAAATCCACTGATCCCTACAAATCCCATGTTATTAAACCATCTCTTGTGATCCAGTTATTAATTCGACTAATAAAAAAAAATAAACAGATCAGATCATCGGGTATTGATGTTTATCCAAACGGAAATGGCTGAGCTTTAATGTTAAAAGTGTTTTTTAGCTGCAGATGTGTCCTTTGCTATAAATGATTAAGAGTTTACTAAAGGAATGCTGTTACTTTATGAAAACGGCAATTAAAAAAAATAAAAATAAAATTCAAATAGAAACTGGGTCATTTACATATTTCAATTAATTTCCAATGTTGAATAAAAAAGCTTAAGTGATTAAATGCAAATAAATCTGCAAAATGTGTCAGCTTTGTGATCCCACTGATTGTCAGAATAATCGATTGCTAAACCGATAGTTAGTTTGGTTATCCCACCGTGGGTTTCTAGTGTGACCGGCTCGGAGAACTCCCCGGCCACGGCCTTGTTGCACGCCCTCACTCTGAATGTCATGAAGCGGGTGTCGAAGCGCAGGCCTGAGAATAAAAAACAACAACAAAGGAGCATTGAGTAACTTTGGTCAGAGTTTAGCCGCGGATGTCTGGCCGCAGGCCTCCTGTGCTACCTGTGAGCGTGTGCTCCGTCTCCCGGATCCCCTCCACCACCATCCAGGGGTAGTCCTCTCTGATACGCGGCGGGCCCTCGTGGTTCGTCCGGCGGTGCTCCAGGATGTAGTGCTCTATCTTGTTGTCGGGTTCTGGTAGGGTCCAGACGATGGAGATGGTGTTGTCGCACACTTGGCACTCTGACACCTGGATCTCTGGAGTGGTGGGAACTGAAACGAAGAGGGCAGTTTATTCACGGAGGAGGGCAAATCCCCTCAGGCTCATTTCAGAACAGAAACGGGTTCTGGAAAGGTCAAAAAGAGCTCGTCTCTTATTGTACTTTGAAATCACAGGATAGTTTCAGGGATCACGTTCTCCCCACCAGGGGGCAGACTTCCTCCATTCAGGCTGAATGTGCAGTAAACCATACACACTTTCTACCAAGGGCAAAACGCTTGCCGTATACAAAAACCATTTCCTGCCAGCTGACCAGTTTGCAGCTGAACATCATGAGACAGTAAAACGAGCAGCGAACAGCAGCTGCCTGTGGACCCGAACTCCTCCGACTATGAAATCCGTGTTAAGTTTTCAAAACCGAGGTTCCTTACACAGGTGTGAAATGACAGATCTTTGTGGTTTCCCTTCAGAGTGCGACCCCTTTCACACTATGAGTCGTCATTTGACTCATTGTCATACTTGTCGGCTAAGTGGAGCACATCGCAGGAAGTCCACGTTTGACACAAAGCCTTTGTTTGGCTTTTCAGGCTATGCCTGCAGACAAAGGCCCTCGCTGTGTGCACTTTTTCTCACCTTTGTGTCTTTAAAGGATCTAATTTTGCAAGTTGCTTGCTGTGCAGCCTTTTGTAACCCTGCAAGTTTCTGAAGGAAGTTAGTATCACTCAATTAAGGCCGAGTACAATAATTCTGAAATGTAAAGACTTTAATAAGACGACAGAAATGAGGTAAACTGAAGCCAAAGCAGGTTGAATATTTTTTGCCGTGTTGTGTCTGAATATGGGCGATAACTGGCTACAAAACAAAAAGTTATGAAATAACTTTTTAGTACTTTCAATAAGCCCGAAAGTTAGTTCTGGCTTTTAGATAAGAAAATAAATATCTGGATTTTTATTTTTGTTTTTTTGCTACTTTAATTCAGAGACGCTTTTAATCATCAAAAGGCTGCTGTCTGTGTCACATGATCTGCTCTGAAAGCCGCAGATAAATGCAGCTGCAGCGTGAGAACAGCTAATGAACAGATAACTCAAAAAAATGATCAGACAAACTTCTGAGTTTTGTCCACGCAAAATTAATTTGAACCGTACTGAATTATGATACGAGCTAAATTATCAACAAAAAATGTAGAAATAGTAGCAGTGACCTGCAGCTGCTTTACATGACATGGTCAGCAGGAGAAAGATGCGCGTTAACTAAAAGCTGCAAGCCAAATCAGACATAGCTTAAAAGAAAAATAAATATGAAGCTAAATTGTTTCTGGTAAAAACATATTTGATTCATAACTTGGTTATAGCTCTGTTAACCAAGTTGACATTGTTACAGCTGCATTATGAGGTTTTTCTTCAGAAAAGCTGGAAAAGGAAATCTTGCAGCATCATAACCATTAGTGAGTTAAAAGGAATCATGTAGACTGTGATAAACTGATGAAATGTTTCATTATTTAACTCTGGTTTGAAGCTTCTTAAGTCAATGTGTGGGCATTTAAATCATTACATGTGTCAAAGCATCTTCAACTGCGCAAAAGATAGCTGCAGATCTGTGAAGTTATCTTCATAAACACGTCAGCAGCTGCCTCTGATGTGGGAGCAGTGTTATTAAAGAATTTGGAGAAATACATGAGAACTTTATGAGTCCAAACCAGCAGCTCCTGCTCTCCATCAGATTTCTCACTTCAAAGCTCCCTGATGGATCCCAGGACAAAAACTTCCTCTACAGATTTCAAGAAAGATCTTCTGTCAAGATTTCCTCGCATTCAAACTAAACTGGCTTGAGAACATTCGTAACTCTGGGATTCCTGAACCAGGAACACATTGTCTCCCTTATCTCTGTGCGATCACAGATTGTACAGACGTTGGAGCCGCGACGCTAACTACAGACGTAGTTATGCCGTAAATGGTTTTCTGACGGAAATATTTGAGGGATGATATCTTTCTTCACAGGAAAGACAAATCTAAAAACAGATATTGCACTAAGCCTCTGCTTGATGCTGAAAATACACGTGGAAGTAAGAATCAACACATCGGTTAATAGTGAACTGCTTAGAGACAGGATGCATGTTTTATTTATAAAATATGATAAATGGCCAGAGGAAAATTCCTTCAAGAAGAGTTGCAAATGTGAACACAAGTAACGGCGAAATATAGAGAAAAATCTGGACTTTATGAGGTTAAATTAGACACCGGTGGCCATGTGAACATCTACAGGTGCATCTCAGTCAATTAGAATAACAAAAAAATAATAAGAATTTTAGTAATCCAACCAAAATAAACTAAATTGTCCTCCAGTGGACGCCCTCCATTCAGTAAAGTAGCTGTAGAAGGTCATCGCTAAGCAGGTTGGAAGTTCTCACAGTGCTTTACTCAAGAAAAGTAAAAGGAAAGTTAAGAGAAAGGAAAAACTGTGGTATGAAGACAGTGAGAACCATATGCAGGACATGCAGCTCTGGAGAAAATTAAGAGGAACTGGACTGGACCCCATTGAAAACCTCTTGGATATTCTACTAAATATTGTTTCTGAACTCTTTCTGAGTTATAACATTAGTATTGTTTTTTATAAATGAATATGAACTTGTTTTCTTTGCATTATTTGAGGTCTGAAAGACGCACCAGCTGCTTCGGTTTCCAATCAGTCCAAAGTCGGAGCAGCCGCCCTTCATCCTTCGTTCGACTGACAAGCTTTGTGGAAACCTTGATTTCAGTTTTATCGGTTTCATCCTCCATTTCACTTCAATGAGACGGCGTCTGCATTCTGTCTCAGTCAGCGGCTCTATTTCTCTTGGACAAAAAAAAGTGGAGCAAACCTGGGAGAAACTTGAGCCCCTGCAGCATCTCCCTCTCCTGGCTGAAGTCCACCATCAGGTGACTCATGTTGTCGCTGGCTTTCGCCTTCAGGGAGAGACGGAAAGCCGGGGCCATCGTCACGCTGCAGAAACAGGGACGGACAACAAAACAAACACACAAAAAACACGGAGTGGAAACAAGTGCCTGCTATCATTCGACTGAATAAAGACGATTCTATCTAATAAATTGAGCAGAGCTACAGAAGGGTCAGGGTTCATCCAGGGAGGGGCTGACACTAGATGGTACAGACTCAAAGAGAAACAAGAGCGTGCTTATTGTCTAACACATGGGTGTGGTGGCTACAGGTCTGAATGCATGCAATGCTACATTATGAGATGGCTCACTGGGAAAAAAAAGAAAAGAAAGGGAAGCAATAGATGTCTGAGTATCGTACCTATCCTTAATGTCTTTGGCCGCCTGGGGACGAGAAGCGCAGAGAGGGGGGAAGAAACAAGGAGAGAAGAGATACGGAACGGAGAGAAAACTGAGTCCATCGTGTTTTTCGCTTAACATGAAAAGTTGCTGAGTGGCTGAGATCGACTTGCTGCAACATGTGTAACAGATTCGTTCGTATTTTGAATGAAAATGTTCAGATGAGCAGTGAGTAGGAGGATAGCAGCGTTACAGAAGCAGCAGCAGCAGCAGCCGCCGGCGCAGTCGGTCACCTGGGTGAAGCCGTCCGTCTGCGAGGAGCACAGCGTCTGATTGGCCAGCTCCAGCAGCTCCTCCGAGCTCTCCAGGGCTTTGGAGCAGGCGCTCAGCTGATTCTGAGGGGGCAAAGAGAGCGAGAAACAAATGAAAACACAGAGGGGTACATCTGTGAGATTCTCACGATTGTTTTCAGCATAATGAGGCTGCTGTGCTCCTTGCATCATTTGAGAGTCACAGCCCGGTCCTGGGGCTGCAGAATCCTGAACCAACATCCATCTAATGTGAAACATTATTTATTTTTAGTATCAGCAGTTAGGTGTGAATTAAAACTGTAAAATGCTACATTAATGCCACTAAAACATTTCGTCGTTTGGTCTTTGCAACAGATACAGACTCCGTTAATGTCAGCAGATGCTCATCTGGAGCGTAATTAACGGTACGATTTTACATGGAAATGGCCGGAAGAAAAGCAGCGGCTGGTTTTCTTACACAGCTGAAAGAACGCAAATGGTTGAGAGAGTGGAGAAAAAATGCTGCAGGCAAACAAACAAACCAGAGCCATTTTGAAAACTACGCAGATGAAAAATGACTGTCATCATCAAGTATGAAGCCATGAAGTAAATAATTTGCTTGCAGTTCACGTACTTATGTTGATGCCTCGCAAAGGTATTCATTACCTGGTCCAAATTGTCAATTTACAACAACAAATTTCATTTTTTTTAATATGTATTTTACTTGACAGACCAACACAAAGACGTGCACACGACTGAGATGGAAGAAAAAAAGCTTTTGAGAATAAAAAGCTTAAAAAAGGAGCAGAGAGTGTAGATGTATTAGCTGGACACAACCAGCATGTGAAGATGCTTGTCCATGTGTTAGAAAGGCCTAGTCAAAGTCAAGAGTTGCAAAGCAGAATGGATAAATATTTCGAGGCAAAAACACACACCTCAAAAACATTTGCAGCTGGAGTTGCAGCAAAATGTGGATCTATTGGCTCATGAGGAGCTAAACAAAAACACATGCCACATTTTTCCCCCAAAAAAGGAAGAAACAAAACAAGATTATGTTTTACTTTCTGCTGATCCAGTTAACGAAATCTCAATTAAAGTTCCTAGTTGTTAAATGACAAAAACACACACACACACACACACACACACACACACACACACACACACACACACACAAAAAAACATGTCAATTTTCAACTGGCTGTGGTACTTAATATTTCTGCAATACGCGCAGCGGCTACCTGCAGCTCATACGTGCGGCTGGCTCTTTCCTGCTTGATCCGCGTCAGCATGTTCTCCTTCATCTCATCCAGAGCAGCGTGTAGGGAGCCGAATTCAGACTGCAGATCATCCTGCACCCGGTTGGAGTTCGCCTGGTGTGTCACCAACCAACACAGGGATTTTTATTCAAAATCAGGGGAACGTGGCGTCAGGACGCAGGTCCCTTCAGAAGAGTCTGTACCTCCAAGTTCTCCAGGCTCTGTTTGAGAGTGCAGATGAAGTTGGAGATCTCCTCATTCTTCACGGCCAGCGTGTGGGTGATCTTACGCAGAGACTCCTATGGAAAGCACAGTGAAATCTGATGTTATGTACGCTATGGAGAGCTGTGGGTTTGTCCTTTATCCAATCACTTTCCTACAGCAGTTGATGCTGCTCTAATAGGAGCTAAGCTGAAGTGGGTTTAGACTCTGAGCTCCCCTTTTCATCCACTTCAGAAGGGTTCATAGAGGGAGGACACTTCAGGAGCGGCAGGATGCGCATCTATAATTTGATAATAATGCGCCCACACAATGATTCACAGACGGGAGTGGACGCACATTGTTACCCAGATCAGACCTCTGATAGGTCAGCCCTCCCCTGCTGTCCACCCACAGAGAAAGAGCCCATTCATTAATAAACACTGGCAAATGTTTGTTGTCGTGAGAGGAGCTGCGACCCGGGGGGGGGGGGGGGGGGGGGGGGGGGGGGGGGGGGGGGGGGGGGGGGGGGGGGGGGGGGGGGGGGGGGGGGG